>CM077253.1:4907568-5005068 GCA_039654775.1 Spinibarbus caldwelli | reverse complement strand
CTTTAATTAAAAATGCAATGGTTTTAATTAAAAATAAAATAAAATAAATACTGCAAACCAGTATTTTGAACTGAAAAAAAAAACTTAAGTAAAACAAATAATAATTAAAATCAAAATAATAAGTGAAATTAAATTTGACTACAAGTGTTCTGACCAGCAGATGGCAGTGTTGATGCTGTAAGCACACTACAGAAGAGAAAACCTCAAAATAAGAGGACCAAACTTCTTGGTAAGTATTACTTTTGCACATATTATGGATTTTATTCACAGCACTGAAGGACCCCTGACTCCTGTGTGGAGTAGGATGCATTACTGTTTAGGAAAAAAAAATGCATTGTAGTTTTAAATGAGCCTAATCAAAAAGAATCATTATTTTGTCAGACATATCAATATATTCACTGTCACAGAGCAGGAGAGATCTCTTTTAACTCTTTGAATCTTTAGATACGGCTGAAAAATAGACTTCAGTGAACCTTTCACTCCCAGTAGAGCCTTTCAATTGCAAATGGCTCTTCAGAAAGCTGTCTTTGAATAAAAAAAATGCCTTGGGTTCCTCAAAGGATCGAGCTCTCCGAGGCATTTTCAATGACTGCGTGTTCTCTGAAAAACTTTTCAGTTAATCATACAGTAGAGGACCAGTGAGGTTCTTAGCGTTACTTTCCCGTCTACAACCTGCAGCTGTAAGCCGCATTTGAACCAGTAGATAGCAGCATCTCACTTAGAGTCAATTTTACAACAAAGGATTCCCGTTCACTGCTCAGAATGAATTTCTGATAGCAATTCTGTTAACAATGGGGAGGAACGTTTTATTCTGTGTGCTATTTTGGGATTTAGGTGCATTTTGACCTAACATATGACCAATATACTTAAATCTCAACAAAATGAAGCACATTTTGAAGATTTTACAATGGTAATAGTGTGTTTTTGGACATGCAATATGGTAGTGTGACATTCTTTAGAAGTTCCAACATACCATGATATTACCATATGATACAATGACTGGTGCTGTAAAGGGATTTTATGTATCATTTTTTAATATAGCTCACACATATTTCGAGTAAATAAAATGTTTACCAGTTTTTATTTGAATAGTCAAAACAACTAAATCTGATTTCAAGCAGCCGCAGAACGCAATAACCAACAGCAGCTCCTAATTCCGACCAATAGAGGGCAGCGCCGCCTCGCATTCACCAGACGCCTGACTCCGACAGACGACCCCAGCTTTACCTCAACCTTAAACAGGCAATAATAGAGTTTCATTGGGACTAATTACCGTCCTTCTTCAAAAAGCAAAATGTGAATGATTGATGCAGTTTGTTTTCGAATTAACATCCAAAATGGCTCCTTTAGCGCATGGAGAGGCTAATTGGGGTAAGTAAATACACATACATCCATAATGCAAATATCCCGTTATGCCTGTCTGTGTGTGCACCTTCCCCTTTAAATTTCTGACAGCAGCATTAGTCTTAATTTCCTGTCTTTGCACCTCCTCTTCCCTTTCTGCACTGTCTGCACATGGGGGAGGTGGGTTTGTAATGAGCTCTGATTAATCTAATTTCATCTTTGCTTCAAAAAGCATTTTTATACTCTGTTTAAATCATATCTGTGACATTAACTTACATGTATATTTGATTATTTTTGTATTTTCACTAAGTTTGATCAGTTTTATGCCTTATCAATGCACTTGAAGCACGTGCTAATTGCATCGCATTGCACTTCCATTTAACAGAAAAGACAAAGGGCGAAATCACCGTGTAAATGTTTTTTTAAGCAGAATGAAATGCAAATCGCAAACTGATATTTCTGATCTCATCATGAGCAGATTGGCTGGAAAAGCGAGAGATGTTGTCAAGGTGTCCCTACGAAGCCACCCTGAACTGAATGCCAGTGAACTTCCAAGTGCAGTGTTTGACATACTGAAACGCAACTTCAGTGAGTTGGCTTACTCAAATATGCCTATGGCTGACTTCTATAATACTGTCCCAAGAGCAGATAAAAGTCCCATGGATTACTGGATACATCTTAACAAGGCCATAGATGTTGCTGACGAGTGCTTGCGCAGACTAAATAAGAGCGTCGAGGATCCCGCTGCAAAAGTTGTCATGATGTTTATTTCACATTGTCCAGACCCGAGTCTTGCTATGTCTTTTCAGTTTAAACCAGCTGAGAAGTGGAGCGCCGCTGAGGTCCAGGAGCGGTTGGATAGTCATCAGAGGGATCTAAAGAGAATTTCATCAAGGACGCAGCACACAATGTCTTTGTCAGCTTGCAACCAGTGCACTGTTACAGCATGTCCCAATTCTGTGTCCAGTTCTCCTCTGCAGCCTGATAAAATTGGTACTGTGAAACTCTGTCAGGCAGTCACTCTATTTCCCAGATGTGAGTATTTTGTTTGGGGGAAATTGCCTGCAAATGTCCCTGTTTCCCCGGGAACCACTGAAATTGTTGAGCCAACCACTGCACGTTCAGCACCTAAAAACATTCTTGTTGGACGAGTAGTAACACCAATGTGGGGTGATCGATGGGTGCCAATGAAGATACTTAACCTTAATCCAACATCAGTGACACTTCGCCGCAACTCTAAACTGGCTGACGTTTCTTCCTGTCTAGCTGTCGAAGACCTCACTGTCATGCAGGAATTGAGTAGAACCCATTGTGACATTCCTAATTCAGATCCCCTCGAAACTGCCTCGAAACTCGAAACTGCAAAAAAGATGGTAATCTAAGGGTTTGTACTGATTTCCGCCGGCTCAATGCTAAAACCATCAAAGACGCCCACCCTTTACCACATCAAGCTGACTGTCTTGCAGCCTTAGGAGGTAATGCCTTTTTCAGCACCATGGACTTAACTTCAGGATTTTGCAACATCCCACTCCATGTGTCTGACCGACGGGACACTGCCTTCACAATGCCAATGGGGTTATATGAGTATAATCGTCTTCCTCAGAGTCTTTGCAATAGCCCCGCGTCTTTCATGCGCATGATGCTCAGTATTTTCGGTGACCTTAACTTTTCCAGTCTTCTCTGTTACCTTGATGACTTGTTGGTCTTCGCTCCATCTGAACAGGAGGCACTGAGGCGCTTGGAGATTTACTCGATTGAGATCCAGCAACCTGAAGCTCGCTCCTAAAAAGTGTCACTTTCTGAGGAAGTCTGTAAAGTTTCTAGGCCATGTGATGGATGTTACTGGTGTTTCAGTTGATGAAGAGAAAGTGAAAGTCATCTCTGCTTTTCAAAAAGAGGATCTAATGAAGGAAGATGGAACCACGCCTTCACAGAAAAAAATCTGATCATTTCTCGGTATGGTCCTGTACTATCAAGCCTTTATTCCAAGTTGTTCTCGTATCGCCAGACCCTTATTCAACCTGACGGCTGGCCTGAAACGTTCAATGAAAGGTGCTGGTGGTCATAGAAGAGCAGGCACTTTTCGGGAGTTGACATCTGAGGACTGGACCCCGGACTGTGACGTGGCCTTTGAAGAACTGAAAAGGGCCCTTGTCGAAAGTGTGGTGCTGGCTCATCCAGATTTTGAACGTCCATTCCTGCTCTGTACTGACGCTTCTTTAGTCGGCTTAGGTGCTGTACTCTCTCAGATACCTGCTGGTTAAGACAAGGCGAGACCAATAGCGTTTGCTAGCAAGGCTTTGAACCGCAGCCAAACAAAATATCCTGCATACAGATTAGAATTCTTGGCTCTTAATTGGGCAGTGTGTGACAAGTTCAGTCACTGGCTTAAAGGCCATGAGTTTACAGTGTGGACGGATAATAATCTGCTTACATACATTATGACCAAGCCTAAATTGGATGCATGTGAGCAGCGCTGGGTCTCGAAACTTGCTCCATATTCTTTTGAGATCAAATATGTTCCTGGGAAACTCAACGTGGTGGCAGACGCACTCAGTAGGGATCCGTTTCTCAGGCCAGTAAGTCAGCGGCTTCTGTCAGAGCCTTATTCTGAACTGTTGAGGCAAGTACACAGTGTTGAGGATGGAAGTGTGCAAGAAGTGTTCCGACTTACCTGCCAACCGCAAACATTAAGATCAGGTCCACTTGACGTCGGGCTGAATACATCATTGTCTGCTAATGACGTGTCCTCAGTTCTGTCCTCCTGTGACGAATGGGAAACAGGAACTGAATGTAGAGCAGCATCATTCACAGAACATCTTAACTCTTTGATCAGCGGTGACGAAGAAGTGTTTATTCCCTTTCCCTGACCGACTTACAAGAACATCAGCACAAAGACACTGTCATTGCCAGAGTATGTTATTATGTTGACAGAAAGTGCAGACCATCAAGATGTGAATGTGCCAATGAAAACCTGTATGTGTTGTGGATTCTGAAGCAGTGGGAAAAACTTTCAGTGCTCAATGGAATCCTGTACAGAGCTATTAAAGACCTGCTCACCAAGCACAAGAGATTTCAGTTCATTTTGCCTGAATCCTTGAAATGTCAAGCACTTTCTGGCGTTCACGACCTGGCTGGCCATCAAGGGCAGCCACGCACTTTGTCTTTGGCCCGTCAGAGGTTTTTCTGGCTTGATATGGAATGTGATGTCCATGATTATGTGAAGAAGTGTCCCAGGTGTGTCTTCAGCAAAACTCCAGAGCCTGCAGCAAGAGCCGCCTTGGAGAGTATTAAAACCACAGCCCCACTGGAGCTTGTTTGCATCGACTTCTGGTCTGCTGAGGATCGGCACAACAAATCTGTGGATGTTTTAGTAATCACGGATCACGTCACAAAGCTGGCACATGCATTTCCGTGTCAAGACCAAACAGCAAAAACAGTGGCCAAGAAACTGTGGGACAGCTTCTTCTGTGTCTATGGATTTCCCCAATGCATCCATTCTGACCAGGGGGCTTCATTTGAGAGTGAACTGATTGCTGAGCTTCTCGAACTGGATGGCATTGACAAGTCTAGAACCACTCCCTACCACCCAATGGGGAATGGTGGTACCGAATAGTGTTATCAAAAGTACCGACTTCGGTACCATTTGGTACTGTCATTTTAAAAATGTCCATTTCCCGCTAACATTTGAGCGCTGTTGAGCGGATTCTTAAACACAGCTGATTGACCATAGCTCAACAAATATGACTGTGATTGGCAACAGTGATCATCGCTTCAAGCTCTTCACACAAAAGCACATGGGAGCATTTGAAAGACGCGTCTATCAGCGCAGATCCATCTATGTGCAGATATATTAGGGATCAGCTGATAGACGCGGCTTTCAAACGCTCCCATGTGCTTTTGTGTAAGCGCTCTGTGAAGAGCGTGAAGCGATGATCACTGTTGCCAATCACTGTCATATTTGTTGAGCACGAAGAATCCGCTCAAAAGCGCTTAAATGTTAGTGGGAAATGGACGTTTTTAAAATGATAGTACCGAATGGTACCGAAGTCGGTACTTTTGACAACACTAGTACCGAAAGATTCAACCGGATATTAGGTAACATGTTGAGGTCCCTTCCACCTAGACCTAAGCAGAAGTGGCTGCAGTTGGTACAGACCATGACATTTGTGTACAACTGTACAGCACACGAAACAACAGGCTTTGCCCCATTTTACTTAATGTTTGGCAGACTACCACGGTTGCCAGTTGACCTTATGTTCCAGAGTGTTCTGTGGGACAAGTCAGTTTGTGACTACAACCAGTACGTTAAATCGCTCATCAGTGACCTCCAGTCTGCTATATCAGTGGTGCAGAAGAATTCTGTTCAAGAACAAAAACACCAGTCCACCCAGTACAACAAAAGAGTTAAAGGCCTTCCTGTAGCCATTGGTGACCAGGTGCTTGTGGCTAACAAGGGTTGTAGAGGGAAACGGAAACCTGCTGACAGATGGGAGCCTGTTGTATACACTGTCGTTGCCTCAAAGCCTTCCATACACGTGTATAGGATCTGTGACAGAGCTGGTAATGAGCGAACAGTACATCGTAAACTTCTTTTGCAAGTGAACTTTCTCCCTTTGCCTGATACAGACTCAGATAGTTCTGGTCAAGAGGATGCTGGAACACCTACCTGCAGCGTCCCTTCGCAGTCTGGTCCAACACGCTCTGGTGGTCTAACTGCCCAGACCCACAGTGATGCTTGCTCCTACATTGCCGAGATTGAGCCTGCAGGTTATGAGCGGAATGAGACTGAGGAACTCTCGCAAGCAGACTCTAGGTCCAACATCTCCAATGTAGCTACATGCGATGATGACCGCACCGCTTCATGGGTGCATTCTCAGTTGCCCTGCCAACAGGAGCCAAATCCACATCTTACTGTGCCAGTGGCTGATGACAATACTGTGGCTGGTGCTGGTGCTGACCCTTCTCCCCAAAATACTGTTTATGACAGTGTACCTGTTTTGCAAGATCCTGTAGCTGATTTAAATACAGCCGATCGTTATCAAGCCAGTATGTAGACTTATTGAATCTATGGTTCAACTTGAAACCCTGTTCGGTTTGGATTCTGGGTCAACAGTAATTCATGTTTAAATTTAAACTTTGACTCTAAGTACATGCAGTTTTCTGAACTTGCTTTGTTTGTTTTTTTCTTTTTTCAAGTGAAACTTGCCTTAATTGAGTATGTGGTCTAAGTCTACGAGGTGTAATGGGCACCTTGATGAAATCTATAGAATGTGATGAAATTTGGCCAATTTCAAAACATTTTTATCCTTTCATTGGGTAGCTTTTAATGCTGACTGTCTTCACTGATTGTTTAGAGTGTGGACCATGTAATTCTTATGACCAGTGTACAGAGTTTTTACTATGTTCTCAGAATTTTGTGTAATTCTAGGGGGGTGAGTGTAACAGGTATGGAAAGTAATGTTCATTTCATATGCAGAATTACACAAAAAAATGTTCACGATATATGCCTGTCTGTGTGTACACCTTCCCCTTTAAATTTCTGACAGCAGCATTAGTCTTAATTTCCTGTCTTTGCACCTCCTCTTCCCTTTCTGCATTGTCTGTGCATGGGAGAGGTGGGTTTCTAATGAGCTCTGATTAATCTAATTTTATCTTTACTTTAAAAAAAGCACTTTTATACTCTGTTTAAATCATATCTGTGACATTATTTTACATGTATATTTGATTATTTTTGTATTTTCACTAAGTTTGATCAGTTTTATGCCTCATCGATGCACTTGAAGCAGGTGCTAATTGCACTGCACTTCCATTTAACAGAAAAGACAAAGGGCGAATTCACACTGCGTAAAGACTGTTTTATGTTTCATTCAAGTATGGTGTTTTGTCACTCATTGTTAAACTGATTTTATTATTTAAAAATGTTATTCCATTTTCTCTCGCCCTTTCTGCACTGTCTGTGCATGGGAAAGAAAAGACAAAGGGCGAATTCACACTGTGTAAAGACTGTTTTATGTTTCATTCAGTAAATGAAGAGTAGAACCATCAACTGATGTCCGTCTGGTTACTACTCTGAGAAAAAAAAACACAACACAGATTACACCGGTCACACTGGAATACATAACGCCGACGCTGTCTGGCGAGGACCCCGCTTTCATTAATAAGCCTGTAAGCCCTCAGAGAGGAGCAGAGGAATCATTTAGGGGAGGATCAGTGGAGCGCTATGGTGAGGGTGAGATCTTTATACTGCGGGACTGGCTTAGTTCAGCCGCTGTGAATAAAACAATCAGGATAAAAAGTTGATCCTTGGGAATCCAAGTAACCCGATGGTGTATTTCTCGTTATATTTCATCAAAGGGTTTCACATGCACCCCATGAACAAAGCGAAGTTTTGCTACATTTACGACCATTAGTTTTAAAGTTTGACTCTGATGCAATCTGCCCAGATCGTAGGAGTGTGTTTTCATCGGAAATAAGTTGCATATAGAGGTTAGAAACATATTGTTTGTTCCTTCCCTTAAATAAAATGAAAATTCACTAAAAGAGCTTTAGTAAGCCTATTATTATATATGGAGTGGGACTCTCATTTTAGAGCTAAATGAACCAGACCACAGGATGGAAATGTAATTTCTCATAGTTTATTTGTAGTAGTATTGCATTACATTGCAATTAATATTTAGGAGGACAATTACATCTAAAATTTAGACATATACAGAAAGATAAGTCTGGACCCCTTTGACTTTCAAATTGTTTGTTAAAGGGATAATTCACCCAAAAATGAAACATTTCTTCTTGTTCCAAAATTGTATAACTCCGTCTTCTCCAGAACACACACACAAAAAAACAACAACAACATTGGAGCCCATTGACTTCCATGGACAAAAAAACACAAGAGATAAAATTCTCAAAATATCTTCTTATATGTTTCACAGAAGAACGCAAGTCATACAAGGTTTGACACAACATGGGGGCGAGTAAATAATTAACAGAATTTTCATTTTTGGGTTAATTATTCAATGGGGTCCAAACAACCATCAGGAGAAACTTATCCCTGTATGTATATATTGCAAATTTTAGGTGTAACTGTCCTCCTAAATATTGATTGCAATACAATGCTACTGCAAAATAAAATCCGAAAGTACATTTCCGCCCAAAATGAGAGTACATATATAATAACACTAAAGCTCCTTTAAGTTATCAAACTATAACACAACAATAGACAATTATAAGACCCACACTAATCCCAATTAGGGATGCAACGATTATAGATTTTGTTGGGACGATTATTGTCTGAGGAATAATCACGGTTTTACGATTATGACGATTATTATGCATTAATTCATTTCACAACATTACTAATGTATAAAATCAAATGAACACTCTTTAGATGTTAAAGTGTTATTTATTGCTGACTTTTGAAATAGAAATAACACAGTAACCAACAATACAGCACAAAATAATAATAAAAGACAAACAAAAAAGTCCATCTCTCCCATTGGAATTAAAAAATGAGACCTTTGCTCTGTAAACATCCATGACAGTATTTCTCTTTTGAAAATAACAAATGGAAATAGATCACAAAAGTATTTAACGTTTTCAGTTTGTATACTCTTTACATTTCTTTTGGACTTGGGGTAGAAAATTTGGAAACATGGTGAAAAAAAAAAATCTTGTTGGTTTTTACATATGAATAATACTACAACAGGGATAGTAAATAACAAAGTTAATGAAGTATTATTAATATACGACTAATATTAACTTACTTTATCCCACAGGGGAAACTGTTACTAATGATGGAAATAAACTGAAATATTATTGTAATCAGCTGTCATCCATACGTATTCATTTTAATAATCTTTATAATAATTCATATGATTTTACAAGTGGCCTGAGAAAATCATGTCTATTATTTTGGTTTGAGATCGGAGATCACACTGCGCACGTGTACAAAAATTCAGGAGGACACAAACTTCTTGAAAACGCTACCCCGCCACTTTTATTAATAAAATAGATTAAATAGCCTACTGGAGAGACGCACAGATGCAGGTAGGCTAATTCACACAGGCAACTGTCACCTCTCTCTCTCTTTCTCTCTTTCGATCGAATAATTAATTCAAGTAGCTAAAATTAGTTATAATTAATTAATTCAAATAAATGTGATCTTACCGCACCATTTCACCTCTTTCTGATCTGAAGCTGGCAGAATGTTGAGCTAACGAACCGTAGCTTTGCATCAGGTGGTTCTTCCCCTCACGTCGTGCATTAAAATCTTTCAATGTACAGCTAGCCGTGCATTATCCCTTATGTATTCGCTCTTTAGCAGCAGTTTTTTACGGCAATATTTAAATGACACCCTGGTCATTCTTGGTGTACACAAAATGGTCCCACACTATCGACAGGCATTTCTCTGGTGGAAATAAAGCTTCGCTGTTTGGTCCCTCTGTCACAGTTAATCTAATGTGTGTAGTAGCCTCTGTGTCTCTGATAAGCATGTCATTTTAAGCTGGTGCACCGCTAGTGTAACTGTTTTCATTTGCGCAAGCTGCAACAGTTCAGTTACGTATAACAGAAACACTCGGTTTAGCGGAACCTTTACGATTAATTAACCGTGACGTTTTGAAGCGCGGTTAATCGCGAAACCGGTTAATCGCTGCATCCCTAATCCCAATAACACAAACAAGGGTTTGTATAATCACAAACTCTAAGAATCCACATGCACTGTCTGTGCAGCGCGAGACAGCAGCTATTTTTTACCTATGGCTCATTTAAAGGATTACAGGGGCGGAGAGAGAAAGAAAAAACATGGACCGACAGCTGGCCGGGCGAGACATCCCAACAGCATCCTGAGACATGTGCTGGCGGCTCCCTCTCAGTGGCAGTATGCAAATCCGCTGCTAAATTTCATTTTTCTAATCCCCTTAATCAGAAGCAGGGGAATAGGAGCCAGCTGCGAGGAACTTGTGTTAAAATGTAATTAAGCATCTGATTGAATTTCACCACATACCCAAAGAGGGTCCGTGCCAGGGCGGGAGCGGCCCGTGAGGGGGATTCATGATAGCATGAGGGGATGGGTGGAGGGGGCTGTTTTTACACATCCATTTGATGGACTCCTAATGGGCCGGTGGGCGACTGGGGACATTGTAAGTCAAATTTCTGCACATGGGATAAACAGCAAGCTATCATGTTGATACGTGTGCTTTGTCTGGATGACATTTATAATTGCATTCATTTTTTGTGTTTTATTTTTGTGGAAAAAAAACTAGCCAGAAATTCAGGTTCAGTGTTGGAACCTTTAAATAATAAATAACAATAAATAAATATCGGTATACATATAGTCAAACCAAAATTTATTAAGACACCTTCCAAATTTCTCACATTATCACAGTTTATTCGCTATAGTTTAGAAAATGGTGTGACTAAGTATTATAAATTGTAGCTTTAGAATAAACTTTGTGTGTGTGTGTGTGTGTTTGTGTGTGTTTATATATATATATATACATACACAAACACACAGGATATATTTAATGCACTAAAATAACTTTTAACTCTGAAATTGCTAGTAAATTTCACAATTGATTATAAAGAAATGGCAAGTAACACAGTGACTTAAACTTTACATTTTGAATTAGAAAGACTGAAATAGTATTTTCATTTTAAATGTACTTCAAAACATAATTTTACACATATACAGGTGCATCTCAATAAATTAGAATGTCGTGGAAAATTTCATTTATTTCAGTAATTCAACTCAAATTGTGAAACTCGTGTATTAAATAAATTCAGTGCACACAGACTGAAGTAGTTTAAGTCTTTGGTTCTTTTAATTGTGATGATTTTGGCTCACATTTAACAAAAACCCACCAATTCACTATCTCAACAAATTAGAATACTTCATAAGACAAATAAAAAAAACATTTTTAGTGAATTGTTGGCCTTCTGGAAAGTATGTTCATTTACTGTATATTTACTCAGTACTTGGTAGGGGCTCCTTTTGCTTTAATTACTGCCTCAATTCGGCGTGGCATGGAGGTGATCAGTTTGTGGCACTGCTGAGGTGGTATGGAAGCCCAGGTTTCTTTGACAGTGACCTTCAGCTCATCTGCATTTTTTGGTCTCGTTTCTCATTTTCCTCTTGACAATTCCCCATAGATTCTCTATGGGGTTCAGGTCTGGTGAGTTTGCTGGCCAGTCAAGCACACCAACACCATGGTCATTTAACCAACTTTTGGTGCTTTTGGCAGTGTGGGCAGGTGCCAAATCCTGCTGGAAAATTAAATCAGCATCTTTAAAAAGCCAACACCAGCAGATGACATTGCACCCCAAATCATCACAGACTGTGGAAACTTAACACTGGACTTCAAGCAACTTGGGCTATGAGCTTCTCCACCCTTCCTCCAGACTCTAGGACCTTGGTTTCCAAATGAAATACAAAACTTGCTCTCATCTGAAAAGAGGACTTTGGACCACTGGGCAATAGTCCAGTTCTTCTTCTCCTTAGCCCAGGTAAGACGCCTCTGACGTTGTCTGTGGTTCAGGAGTGGCTTAACAAGAGGAATGCGACAACTGTAGCCAAATTCCTTGACATGTCTGTGTGTGGTGGCTCTTGATACCTTGACCCCAGCCTCAGTCCATCCCTTGTGAAGTTCACCCAAATTCTTGAATCGATTTTGCTTGACAATCCTCATAAGGCTGCGGTTCTCTCGGTTGGTTGTACATCTTTTTCTTCCACACTTTTTCCTTCCACTCAACTTTCTGTTAACATGCTTGGATACAGCACTCTGTGAACAGCCAGCTTCTTTGGCAATGAATGTTTGTGGCTTACCTTTCCTTGTGAAGGGTGTCAGTGATTGTCTTCTGGACAACTGTCAGATCAGCAGTCTTCCCCATGATTGTGTAGCCTAGTGAACCAAACTGAGAGACCATTTTGAAGGCTCAGGAAACTTTTGCAGGTGTTTTGAGATGATCAGCTGATTGGCATGTCACTATATTCTAATTTTTTGAGATTTGTGGGTTTTTGTTAAATGTGAGCCAAAATCATCACAATTAAAAGAACCAAATACTTATAAACTACTTCAGTCTGTCAGCTTCCAAGTCTTCACTGAATTTATTTAATACACGAGTTTCACAATTTGAGTTGAATTACTGAAATAAATTAACTTTTCCACGACATTCAAATTTATTGAGATGCACCTGTATATATAGTAGGGGTGGAACGATACATGTATTCGTACTGAACCGTCACGGTACAGACATCTCGGTTCGGTGCATGAGACCTTACAATGAATACAGGCAATTCACCCCAATCCAGAAGGGGGCGCCCGCAGTAATGCAGCGTTGTTTGATAACCCCCAGCTGAAGAACAGCGAATGCCATGAGTTGCGCACTTGAAAACAAAGCCCCCTAGACAGTGACTATGTGCTGATTCTGAATGCGTCTCTCACATAGACTGACAAAGGAGTATACTTTAAAGGCTTGCGCACTCAACTGTTTGCGAAATGGAGCTTTGAGCTCATGTATCCTACCTCTCTCATTCGGCACAAATCCAAATATTCCATAATATTTCAATATTTGCGATGTATCTGAATGCTAAACTGTTATTTATTATGTAAATGATAGGCTTTAAACTTCAGTCGCATTCCAACGGTGACACAGAGGCGGCCGCGCTGATGTTTGGTTCACTGTATTTTAATTTGATAAAGTACCAACTGCGCTGTCAATTTACCAATGCTGGAACTTGTGTGTGTGTGTGCGCGCGTGTGCGCGTGTGTGTGTGTGTGTGTGTGCTCCGCCGCGATCACTTCAACTGTTTCCTTATACCAGCAGAATCAACTTTAAACACTTATTGTCTTATTAACAATGCATCACTGTATAAAGGTCTGCTTTTATTTGTGTACACTCACAATGAAAACAAAACGTGATTTTGTAAAATAAGGAAAACAAATAGAATGTCGCTTTCTGCCATTTGAGTTTCCTTTCTGTGAACAAATTAAGCGTCACAAAAATTAACTGAAAAACTCATATATAGGCTACGTTACGTGTCACACTGTTTTTTTCCCTTGTTTATCTGTAAACTAAATCAAATATATTTCAAGAATTTATTCCTTGTATGTATATATGTACTGCAGATTTTACATATATGTAGTAATATTTAGTATTTCCACATCTAGGTGGAAAAAATTGTACTTTGTACAACTGTCTGTTCAAAATAAATGAAAAGAAACTGACCATAGTAGATTTGTTGTTGTTTTTTTTCCTGTTGTACCGAAATCGTATCGAACCGTGACCCCCGAACCGAGGTACATACCGAACCTCCGACGTCTGTGTACCGTTCCACCCTTAATATATATATATATATATATATATATATATATATACACACACACACACACACACCATTAATATATTCTATTCAAAATAGTTAGAAAATGGATATTATTCTTCAACAAGCATACTAACAAATGAACCCAGAGAACGATTTCAAACTTTTGGCTCCAATTTATACACACACACTCTCTCACATGAGTCTAATTCCTGCTGAAATTCCCTTTCACTCAGATGGAGGCAGATGAAACGGAAGGCACAGTAGGGGTTTTGGAGAGGGAAGGAGAGTGGAGGGATGTTAAACTTGCTCAGGTGGCTTTGGAACAGAGAGGGCTTGGGGGAAGGGAGCAGATCTGTTACGCTTCTCTTTCATCAGTGCCAACTGAGCCGTGCCCCCACCTGTGGCACCCCGCGCGACACCGCCGGCCGTGACCCCGCAGCGACCGGGTTAACAGGCAGATCTGTGCCGCCACCCGCTCGCTGTGCCGTACCGTCTCATGTGCCACTCCAGAGGGTTATCAGCTGAGACCGTCGCCCCTCCCTTCACATCGCCTCGTTTTCTGCAGCTGTAAGAGCCCCCATGTAGGGTGAAGTGACATTCACACTTGGGAGGAGAAGGCGACACATCGCCGCTGGATGGAGAATCCCTACTGACCTGAGACAAAAGCTCAAGCTTTTCATCTCTATGCAATCGGTTTTTCTCCCTCTTATGGTTTTCTCAGACTCGGATTCTCTTAATCTCTCTCTGAGAGGGAAGGATGAACGGGAGCAGGCGGTCAGTCCACTCCTGCTGTGTTGAAACTTACAAGATGCTTCCCTAGAGCACTCCACTTCCTGTTAAGCTAAAGCACTGTCATTTGAATCCCAAACAAGTAAATGATGAAGGCACAGTCAACCAGTTATTATCACAAAATAAACCCAAGGACCCCAACAAGATATTGAAGAATCTTGTATAGGGTGATATAGATAGATATATGCCTGCAAAAAAAAAAAAAAACGCTGTGGTTGCCATAACTTCACTGTAAAAAATAGTTGCAACGTTTAACCCAACCTACTGATGTACTAAATTCTATTTTGTACCTTTATAAACCAAACTAATTAAACTGATTAAATATAACCTGTATATAAACTAATATACACTGTATATTAATACACACACTGTAGGCAGCACAATTCTAACAACCTGCACACTTTGCCTATGTCTGCTAATACACTACTTTCTTTTTCTGTTGGTCTCTGGAATTGTCAGTCTGCTGTCAACAAAGCTGATTTCATTACTTCCATTCCTAGTCATTTAAGTCATTTAACCTCATGGCCCTGACAGAGACCTGGATCAAACCAGAGGACAATGCTACACCTGTGGCACTATCCAATAATTTCTCCTTTTCCCACACCCCCCATTTAACTGGAAGAGGTGGAGTTACTGGTCTGCTCATCTCTAATAATTGTTAATTTATTCCTTTACCATCTCTGGGTATCAACATCTCCTTTGAATCACATTCAGTTACTATTACCTACCCTATTAAAATCCATTTTGTAGTTGATTATCGACCTCCAGGACTACTAGGTAACTTCGTGGAAGAATTAGATGCGTTGCTCTCAACATTTCCTGAGGATGGTACTCCCCTTAGTTATACTTGGAGACTTCAACATCCACCTTGATAAAACCTCAAGCTGCAGACTTCCACACTCTGCTTGCCTCTTTTGAGCTCAAGAGAGTGTTAACTACGGCTACTCACAAATCAGGGAACCAACTGGACCTTATTTACACATGACACTGCTCCACTGATCATGTGCTGGTTACTCCACTGCAGACCTCGGATCACTTCCTACTCACTCTTAACCTCAATATGATTCCTGACACAACACATACCCTTCCACATGTCACTTTTCGACGTAACTTACGCTCACTCTCACCCTCCTGGCTATCTGCTATGGTTTCATCTTCGCTTCCTTCCCCTAAACAGTTATCATCTCTTGATGCTAACAGTGCTACTGATACTTTCTGTTCCACTCTGACAGCTTGTTTAGACACTTCCTGCCCCTTATCTTCCAGGTCAGCCCGTACCACCCCTTCTGCCCCTTGGCTATCTGATGTTCTCTGCGAACATCGTTCTAAGCTCAGGGCTGCAGAAAGGGTATGGCGCAAATCACAAAATCCTACTGACTTCTCTGCTAATGTCTCCACTGCTAAAAGGACATACTATCACAACAAAATTAACAATTCGCCTTACTCTCACATGCTCTCACTGCACAATTCTCCACACCTCAAACTCTTACCAGCAAACATACACACGTTCACATCCTTCTCTCCACTCTCTTAGGCAGAAGTCTCTAAACTCATCCTTTCCAGTCATCCTACTACTTGTCCGTTTGATCCTATTCCATCTCATCTCCTTCAAGCCATTTCTCCTGCAGTTGTACCTGCACTCACTCACATCGTTAACACATCCCTTCACACTGGAGTTTTTCCCTCAGCTTTTAAACAGGCTCGTATAACCCCACTTCTTAAGAAACCCACTCTTAACCCAACTCTTTTAGGGAACTATAGACCAGTTTCCCTTCTACCTTTCATTGCAAAAACACTTGAACGAGTTGTGTTCAACCAAGTATCTGCCTTTCTCACACAGAACAACCTCCTGGACAGCAACCAATCTGGCTTCAGAAGTGGACGTTTGACTGAAACTGCCTTGCTCTCAGTTATTGAAGCCCTAAGACTTGCCAGAGCAGTTTCCAAGTCTTCATTACTTATCATGCTGGATCTGTCCGCTGCTTTTGATATGGTCAACCACCAGATCCTCCTGTCAACCCTATTGAGAAAGGGCATCTCAGGAACCGCACTCCAGTGGTTTGAGTCTTACCTCTCAGATAGGTCCTTCAAGGTATCTTGGAGAGGTGAGGTATCCAAGTCGCAACATCTAGCTACTGGGGTGCCTCAGAGCTCAGTTCTTGGACCACTTCTCTTCTCTGTCTACATGACATCATTAGGTTCTGTCATTCAGAAACATGGCTTTTCGTATCACTGCTATGCTGATGACACTCAACTCTACCTCTCATTCCATCCTGATGATCCGACAATAGCTGCTCGCATCTCAGCATGTCTAACAGACATTTCTTGCTGGATGAAGAGACTTGTCATATCGCTTGCATGTTGTTGCTCTTTTGTTGATTTTGATTGCTTCTGTTGTCCTCTTTTGTAAGTCGCTTTGGATAAAAGCGTCTGCTAAATAACTAAATGTAAATAACTAAATGTAAATATATAGAAGGTGCACACAAACAAAACACACCATCATGGTAACATGACACTAAAATAATGCATTAAACATAGTGCTGGGCACCGATTAATCGCATCCAAAGTAAAAGTTTTTGTTTCAAAAATATATGTTTGTACTGTGTATATTTATTATGTATATATAAAGACACACACCTAAAGTATATATTTTGAAAATATTTACGTCTATATATTTATATTCGTATAATTTATATTCTACATAAATATATTTAATATATAAACATAACATGTTTTTCTTAAAAATATACATGCATGTGTGTATATTTATATATACATAATAAATATATACAGTACACACACATATTATGAACACAAAAACTTTTATTTTGGATGTGATTAATCGCAATTAATCGTTGCCCAGCACTAATTAAACAACATAAGATGTAACATAAAACTAAAAAGAAACAGTTCAAAAAAATTCAAAGGTGAAGTTGTTTTTTTTTTTTTTTTTGCTATAATTTAAGATTACTTGTTCTTTATAACTACCAAAAGCTGTACATTTTACATTAATCTAATGTCCCATTAGATTTATCATAATTTTTCACTGAAATATTTTAATAGAACTGATTATTAACCAATTAATCATAGCAATTTTACAGTCTTTTAGCATTAAAATTACAATAATTTCTACAGCATAGACAGAATAATGGAATGACTGATAAGTAAAATGATAGAACGATAGATAGAACGATAGATAGATAGATAGATAGATAGATAGATAGATAGATAGATAGATAGATAGCCCCCTTCCTGATTTTTTTTCTTCCTGATTTGTCACACTTTAATGTTTCAGATCATCAAACAAATTTAAATATTAATCAGATATAACACAAGTAAACACAACAGTTTTTAAATGAAGGTTTTTTATGAAGGGAAAACAAAATCCAAACCCACATGGCCCTGTGTGAAAAAGGGTGAATTCCCCCCCACTAGTGAAGTAGACCAAAATATCCTCAAAAGCTACACATCATGTTGAGATACAAAGAAATTCAGGAACAAATGAGAAAGAAAGTAATTGAGATCTATCAGTCTGGAAAAGGTTATAAAGCCATTTCTAAAGCTTTGGGACTCCAGCGAACCAAAGTGACAGCCATTATCCACAAATGGCGAAAACATGGAACAGTGGTGAACCTTCCCAGGAGTGGCCGGCCGTCCAAAATTACCCCAAGAGCACAGCAACGACTCATCCAAGAGGTCACAAAAGACCCCAGAACAACATCCAAAGAACTGCAGGCTTCACTTGCCTCAGTTAAGGTCAGTGTTCATGACTCCACCATAAGAAAGAGACTGGGCAAAAATGGCCTGCATGGCAGAGTTCCAAGACGAAAACCGCTGCTGAGCAAAAAGAACATAAAGGCTCGTCTCAGTTTTGCCAGAAAACATCTTGATGATCCCCAAGACTTTTGGGAAAATACTCTGTGGACTGATGAGACAAAAGTTGAACTTTTTGGAAGGTGTGTGTCCCATTACATCTGGCGTAAAAGTAACACAGCATTTCAGAAAAAGAACATCATACCAACAGTAAAATATGTGGTGGTAGTGTGATGGTCTGGGGCTGTTTTGCTGCTTCAGGACCTGGAAGACTTGCTGTGATAAATGGAACCATGAATTCTGCTGTCTACCAAAAAAATCCTGAAGGACAATGTCCGGCCATCTGTTCGTGACCTTAAGCTGAAGCGAACTTGGGTTCTGCAGCAGGACAATGATCCAAAACACACCAGCAAGTCCACCTCTGAATGGCTGAAGAAAAACAAAATGAAGACTTTGGAGTGGCCTAGTCAAAGTCCTGACCTGAATCCTATTGAGATGCTGTGGGATGACCTTAAAAAGGCGGTTCATGCTCGAAAACCCTCCAATGTGGCTGAATTACAACAATTCTGCAAAGATGAGTGGGCCAAAATTCCTCCACAGCGCTGTAACAGACTCATTGCAAGTTATCGCAAACGCTTGATTGCAGTTGTTGCTGCTAAGGGTGGTCCAACCAGTTATTAGGTTTAGGGGGCAAGCACTTTTTCACACAGGGCCATGTGGGTTTGGATTTTGTTTTCCCTACATAATAAAAAACTTCATTTAAAAACTGCATGTTGTGTTTACTTGTGTTATTTTTGATTAATATTTAAATTTGTTTGATGATCTGAAACATTAAAGTGTGACAAACATGCAAAAAAAATAAAAATCAGGAAGGGGGCAAACAATTTTTCACACCACTGTAGATCGATCCTGCTTGATATGTGGATGGTTAACAAATAAATAAATAAATGGAGATGAAATATTTATTTAAACTAAATGATTTTAATATATAAGAAGAGACCGCTGAGTGATATGAAACTATATTAATATCCCTCAAGAAAGCCTGGCAACATTTCAAGCACTCTTCATTCTGATGAAAACCTACAGACAGCAGTGCTTTAGGTATGTCCAATGTTTTACCAGATGTGAAAGTGGCATTGATTTTTCTCAATTGTGTTTGCTCTGTGTTGGCCTATTAGATATAGATTCTCCAGCACGGCCATCTCGACACTTCTTAAAGTGACGTGCTTTCGATAAAACTGTCTCAGGATTTTTCAATAATGCCACGTGTCAAAAACAGCCACAGCGAGACTCAATAATGTCACTCAATGAACTCAGAGGCCTCAACGCTCGAATGATGCTGTAGACAAACCAAGACAAGACAAATGATACTGACCCTTAAACATAAACTTGCCAGAAATGTGAGACAAAATAAATACAGATATCGTTTTGGGTGAAATAGTTCAAAAGCAGAGAAGTCAATCAATACAGCGTTTTATTTTTTTTTTCGCAATTTGCATATTATATAAATGGACTTTCAATTAAAAGTTAACTATTTTTGTTTTACCTAAAACTTTAGTTTTTTCCCCTATTTCCAGGAACCCGAAATTTGAGCTCATCAATTTCAAAAGTTTAAAAACGGTTGGGTAGTAAACGCTTCCAAAATCCTGTCAAAAGTCACCAGATCGAGCTAAGTCTCCCCTAAAGAGTACAACATCCGCACAAGCTCCAAAGAAAATTTCCCTCGGATAGATTTAAGGCAGGAAATTCATCAAGCAGGGCAGCTTAATCCACAACCGTGAGGGGTGATTCCAAATAGGTTTTATAGCCATTGTATTATCTAAGCCGGGAAAATGTCATTGGAGACGCCGAATCTCCATTTGCTGGCATATTCTGTTAAGGTCAAAGCTTTTAAAATGGATTCTTTGACATCAGCTGCCTTAGATACGACAGTAATCGGGAAAAAAAAAAAAAGACGCCACACACGAGTGGCTTGAGGAGCCATTTTAATAATCGGATTGGATGTTGGAAGTGTCATTGCGTCCCTGTTGCAAGAAGAATAAACTGCACTTGAATGTACATTGGATGTAGTCTTTAGGGCCATTTCCACTGACGAATGGAAGAGCTCTCTACCCAGAAGACATTTGCAGCAGAGCTATAGAAGGACCAATGTGTGTTATTTAGGAGAATGATGGCTGTTCTTTTGCCATTGTTGTTTCATTAGATTTTTGAGGCTGTAGAGTGAAACTGAGGACAATGCTACTTGTGTAAGCCAGAGAAATCACAATAGGGTATAATCAGCCAGAAAAAAAAGTCATAGTGAATCTGGTGTAACACAAGGATTAGTGCATGCATGGGTATTTCTCCAACCAGTGGCCGGTTAGAAAATAAACAGTTTTCAGATTTACACATTTTCTCTAACAAATGTCCAAAAGTGAATATACATGCATCACAGGAGAATTGAGTAATTTTTTCTTTATCGACAAATGTAAATTGCATGTCAAATCATCATTCATAATGTGATGGAAATGACATTTGAAACCTTTTTAAAATAAAATCTTTGTCTGAATTTTATGCATCCTAAATATATAAGATTACTTTAATTTTGTGAATTTAGGATGCATATTCGATTGAAAACTGATTATAGACAAAACTAGTTGTCCTTAAAAGTATGCCACGGTTATATTTGAGTGAGAATTGATAAAGATATGTATTTATTGTGTGACACTTTCTAAGAAAATATATATTTTACTCAATAAATAAAGTGGTTATGGATGTGGGACATGGGTAAAACAATAAAATCTACACAAAAAATACCTATTTGAAAAACAGTGCTAAAAAAAAAAAGTCCAAGACAGTTTTAATTAGACGTTATGTTTCATATAACAAAAAGAATCCAATTTAAATCTGTCAGTTTTAACAGAAATCAGCCCTTGGGACATAAACATGCCTATTAAAAAACACAGCGTGCATGGTCTTGGAGGAATCGCATCTGAAGCATATGGTTGCATGAATCAGACTCTTTTTGAGGTTTATCCTGAGACGCCACAAATGAAACAGCAAGTTTGCCTGTAGCAAAAAGTGAAATGCTGCGCTGCGTAAGAAAGCCCCTCAGAACATGAACATCGCAATTACATCAACTTTCAGACCATCTGTACCTCCAGACATGAAGGATTTGTCTTTTGAAAGAACATTTGGTTGTTCTTTCCAACATTTTCATTGTTTTTCTGTCGTAAAAACAATATGGGAACAATAAAAAAAAAATCAACATATCACGTTGAAGGATTTTCCTCACAGCAGAGCTTCTATTACCTCTATCTCTTTCTCCATGCTAAATTATCAATCTACTCTAGCTCATAAACATATATTCCATAACATGAGAGGACACTAGAGACGGCAGGTCATACTATAAATAAAGACAAACACCAGCATGTTGTCTTTTGGGAGACAATATAGCTAGACTGGTATATTAACCGTAGAAAAGCTGAACTCATTACCTTAGGTCTCGTGGCATATTAGTGGCAAGGAAGGCAACAGAGAATTAATCTTCACGCTTGCGAATTCATCACACTCGTTTCCCGACGACCTAATGACACTTTTATCATAACTCTTTATTACCATTCCCGAACCCAAACTAGAAATTATGTAAATGCACCGGCGTCATACTCTCTGAGTGTCGTTGTGTTTGCTGGCTGTTTGCTCAAGCGTGAATCCAATTCCTCTCAGCATCCTCATTAATGAATTGCTCGGTTATGGTTTGACTAACCGTCCAGAGGACCAGACGTGCAGGAAGGTGTCCAAGAATCCTCTAATTTTTTGGACTTTTAGATCGTCGCCTCAAACATGCCATCCTCTCACTAACGCGACCCTGGATCATCATCACGGGGGCCGCAGTTGTCCAACACAATTACCAGGTTATGGTTCAGCCCAAGTTTAATCACGGCTGGAGTCTCCTGTTTCTGGTTTTAATGTTGTTCTTCACAGCTTGCTGAATAGGATTTTTTTTTTTTTTTTGTCTTTGCGAAAAGGTAAGAAAAGATTGATAGAGTTGGACATCCATATTTATAGCTGATTTTGTCCTTCGCGTTTACAGAATACAGAATGCCGCTGTTGATTCTATCAGTCTGTCTGAGATTCTGAATTTATTTGAGCAGGTACGAGGTCACAAACACTCTTTATGATAATTTCCTCCAGTCTCACCTCATTTTAGAGGCGTTGTCTAAACCTTGAGCCTTTTCTTGGATTTTTCAGTCACTATTTATCTGTCTATCTATCTATCTATCTATCTATCTATCTATCTGTCTGTCTGTCTGTCTGTCTGTCTGTCTGTCTGTCTGTCTGTCTGTCTGTCTATCTATCCATCCATCCATCTATAAGCATCAACCTATATGTTCTGTCCTTGGTTTCCACACAATACTGCCGCTACTGTGGGCATCAAATACAAAAGTATATATTGTAACAAATAGAATCCTTAAAAAAAGCACAAAAAAAAATTCTCTATGCATGCATCAAGGCCTGTAAGATTGAGCAGCCCTGTCCTTGGGTGGAGGGTCTGTGCTTGGAAACAAAAGCCCCTGTGCAGGGAAAAACTCTCAACAGTAAACACACAACAGCTGTCTCCACTGGGCTCATCTGGACAGCTGTCCACCATCGGACGTGCTGCCCTCTGTTTACATGGTCAGTGCTAAGCTTACTGAACAAACTCTGGCCAGAGGGACAGATGGGGGGGGAGGTCCGGCCGTTGTTTGCCATCCTTCCAGATGGGGAGAAAGAGAGAGAGAGACAAAGAGCAAGTCTAAGAGAGAGAAAGAGAGCAGAGAAAAGGACAATTGGACTACGGGTGATCAAAAGCACTGAGTAAGCATGTAGGCGAGGCTGCGGAAGAGGGGGATTTATCACGCCATATGATTTTATGGCCACGGATGAACTCCATGTGCAAGAATTGCACCCTTCATGCTCCATGTACCATGTGCACAGGTCCTGTTAAGACCCACTGTAGGATCTCTCATAGAGGCTGCTAATTTAACAACAAAAAGAATAAAGTCGCAGAGTTTTACGATTGCCAAAGGTTTTATATGCGTTCTGTTTCTCTAAGAAAACAACAGAGCTGTACATAACACTTTAAATTAGCCATAAAAGCACCTCATTGCTTGTTTTATTGTTGCACTGGGCATAATATATAATAAAATAATCATTGCTGCAATGTTAGACACAGACAAAAGAACATCATTCAGTATTATTAATGGTGTTTGCTAAAGCAAGAATCCCTAATATTATTGCTCATACTTAAAGGGATAGTTCACCCAAAAATGAAAATTCTGTCATTCATTACTCACCCTCATGTCGTTCCAAACCCGCAAGACCTTTGTTCATCTTCGGAACACAAATTAAGATATTTTTGACGAAATGTGAGAGCTCTCTGACCCTCTCTGACCTTTTTTTTTTTTTTTTGTTTTGTTTTTTTTAAAGTTAGGTGTTTTTCACAATATCTAAATTTAGTTTTCAGTCCCATTCAAGCCACTGGACCTCATATGCTAAAGACTAATCAATAAAATATAAATTAAATATTACTATGTATCTTAAATTACACATTTTCATTTGAACAATGTCTCTCAAATTATACACCACAGTAACGATTCAAGGTTCATTTAGAATCGGACATAACTGGAAAATAACACACAGTTCATTTCTGAACCCATCACTGAATATTTCAGTGAATCTGATTCAAACTGTTAACTCAGAAACAGGTTTGAGATGGTTTCATCAATCTTTACAGCTAACTCATTACAAAGAATCAGTTCAAAAGAGTCATTTGGATGCAAATCGGACATCATGGCTCGTGCTGTTTGTGTTGCATGGACACGATTAACTAATGCCAACTTGCAAGATCACATTTGATGAAACCACAAATGAATTATCAAACAGACATTAGATGTTATTATTGCATTCTGGAGCTATTGAATATAGGCTATTATAGTGTATTCTCTCATGCATTTAAATGAGCTAGTCACTAACCAATCATTTCAGCGTGTATGAGGCCACTGAAATTTGACAAATACTGGCAATCTAGATAAAAGTGTAAGTGACAATATACTGATAAATGTTCAAGTGTGCATCCCATAAATATAAAAACAGGAAAACTAAAGTCACTGAATTGGCCTCTTTTTTCTCTCTCTTCCTCCCTTGTGATTTGTCTCTCTCTATTTCTTTACCTCTCTTAATCTTCCTCTCTCTCACACACACTCGATTCAAAACCCACAGGTACTTGTGGGCTCTAGGGCTCATGAAAGCACTGTTCCCCTTCCTCACCAGGTCGGGAGGTCAGTCCACCTGAGACGTCCTCCTCTCTGACTTTTTTACACCGTAATGGGGAAGCAAGGGAGTGAGAGAGCAGCAGCGAGCACCTGTCTCCCCCAGCTAGCTTAATTGGATACCCATGACATCAGTACGAGCGCATGCTTAACTGAAAGACCCGGGCCAGACGGTCGGTTTAAGGCTGAATAATTGACTTCATTTTAAAAATGGAGAAAGTCTCTCCAAATCTCTGCCTTTAAAATGGAGGTGATCATTATTTTTGAGCTAAAGGTCTTATCAGATGTCTCTAGACACCTTTTCCATGCGGAAAGGGACCTGGCTTAAATTTCTGTATTCGTTTGTCTTCTTGATGCCCCCAGCTAGTGGTGCCATTCGATTAGCCTAATTCTTCTAGACCAAAATGGTATCTTGCATTGTTTGAAAGGCCTGTGAAGTAATAAAATCACCCATAATTCACTCGCTGAATCGACAGGTCAATCGCTTTAAAAAATCCAGCTCAATTTGTGCTGTTGGCAGCTCAGGGCTGAAGTAAGACTCTGTATTGAGGTACGTGCTAATGTGTGTTAATACACTAAAAGCCCGCTGTCTGTCTGGGCCTGCGGACCACTGGCGGTAAATCATAGCATGTGTCAGCTTTGGACCAAGGTCTGTGTCAGCCCACTGGATCCAGATTAAATTAGTTGTCAAGTCTAATTGTGCAGGATTTATAGAGTAAGGGATGATGTGAAATACACCACTCCAGCATTAAAATGAGGAATATTCCAGGTTAAATACAAGTTAAGCTCAATCGATAGCATTTGAGGATGAAAATAATACCAGCTAGCACAAAAACGGCTTGAACGTACACTTCTATTGTAAGTGTTACTGTAAATATGATTTTTGTTTGATTCATTTCTGTGGTAATTGCCACAGATGCTGTCAATAGAGCTTAACTTGCATTTAACCTGGACTATCTCACTACTGCTGATTCCTTTAGAGAGTATGCTGCAACAAATACGCTAACAAGGCTTTGCATGGCTCTAAATTCACCCAATAATTCCACTTTCCCACCAGATCACATTAGGTAGAGTTCTGCACCTTCGTATGAGATCACCAGACTGCACCACCTGTTGGTTATAATCGCTAATATCAATTTAAAGATTGCTGTACTCATGATGTCATGCTCAAACATTGAGGTGTGCATGATATGATCTATTTTTATGCATGTAAACAACACAAAACCAGCAAAGAAACATGGGTCGTTCTCAGGAAATGGTGCATTTTGTATACTACTGTATGTACAGTATGTCCCCACATATGAAACAGATTTCACTCTCATCTTCTTAAATAAGTATCTAAACTCCAAAATTAATGTTACTGATGAAGAAATAACAATCAGTACTTTGCAAGGCTGTATACAGGTATTTAGAGGACAGAAAACTGTTTAAATACCTTATATGCAAAAAAAAATAGAATGCAAATAAATGACTATATATTACTATTACTTCAATGGTATTTCGATTATTCTTTAAAAGGTTTTATATGCACCATTTTTTAACTAAAGGAACATCTGTAAAACCTTAACTGCCTTGAAGATTAAGAGTTTTGGGGGTGCAAACTTTTGCACTCAACTATAAAATTGACATACAAAGTATTTAAAAGGCTATTATTTGGTTTATGTAAGTGTTGGTTGATCCATTTTCTAATACAGGTTTAACCACCTCTTCCTTGCCCATATATCTCTGGCTATAAAAACATTTAGGATTGGGGGTTAGTTTAAGTAAGTTTAAGTAAGTTTAAAGAGAAGTTACCCAAAAATGAAAAGCGTTTACTTACCCTCAGGCTCTTCCAAACTATGAAACTATAAAATACATAAAATATATATAAAAATGTATTATCTACAACTAGAAGAAAAATAAAAACTATATTTGTTGGCCACTAATCTCAAAATTGGGAGGTGGAGGATTATGGTGGCCCCTCTATGTCTATGGAAGTTATGGCTGTTTGGGCCTGAGGTGGTAAAATATGAAAAAATGTGAAGCAATCATCATCAAAAATTATTTTAAATGAAAAGTGCAAGTATTCCTCACCATTTCCTGAGAATTCGTGAGAGTTCTTGTTACCTTTTTCACTGAAATGCCCTTCATATTTTAAGGTCAATGACACACACATGACTTTACCATGAAAAACAAAACTTTAATGCTTGCTTGTTTAAACGTTTCATAGTACATCACTATCAAAAACAGAAAAACAGATTATGTTATGTTTTCACACCTAATATCTGGTTATTACCGAAGCCTTAAATTCATTCCGTCCAAAGCAGACCTGAGGGAACGTGTGAATGACAAATCTGCCGTCAGCAGAAACATCTTCATCAGTATTGAAATTCTCAGAACAGGGATTCATTACGGGTTCCTGATGCTACGGGATCTACAGACGAGCGTGGACAAAGGCCAGCGCTAGACAATCGATCCCTCTCTGCCATCAATTTCGCTACTTATTCTGGCCCTCGACACAGGGATTATTCTTTTGGGCCAAACCCCAAAGTGGCCGACTGACTGATGGGAAATCAATACGGAAGGGCCGAATTCTCAGAAGCGCTGTGGGAAGAGAGGAGACTCGTACGGTGGTGATGTCAGAGATTGGGAGAGAAACACTCATCAGCGGAGAAATGAAGATGTGATAAGAGCGTGACGGAGTGAGAAGTGTGAAAGAGTCTAAAGTATCTATTCACACATCAGTGTGTAAATGAGAGTATGAAAAAGAGAGTTACCCGGAGGAAAGAAAACCACAAATGAGATCTCTATAATATCTCAATTGTTTATCCTAGACAGCAATAAGATTAAAGTTGCACTCTGAGATTTTCTTTCTCATTAAAAAAAAAAAGTTTCAAAGATTGAGATGAAGTCATGTTAGCAGTTCACACTTTGGTGCTGCACAGACTGTCAGAAACTCGGAAATAGTGTGCATAATAGCCACATAGGAAGGGCTCATGATCACCCTTCAGAATCAGAAAATGATAAATGTGACACCCTTTAAACTGTTAGTAGGTGCCATATTGAATAAATAAAAACAAGGATGTGAGGGATAGATGTACAGTCTGTCTTACAGTTTTAACATTCTAAGTGATGTCACAACGCTCGTCTTCCGGAGTTTTGTCAGGAATTGTTTTGGACAGACATATTTTTAGCGAGTGACAGAAACATTAAAAATATTACAAGCTATGCTTGAACAGACTGTACTTCTATTCCTCATAGCCTCGCTTTCATTCATGAAAATTTAAAGATGGTGGAATTGTACGTCATTTCATTTCAGACGTCTGTTTTGAATATAGTGGTAAGATTTTTGTTTTTGTTTTTTTTGGTTTTTAAAAGATGTCTCTTATGCTCACCAAGGCTGCAAATATTTGATCAAAAATGCAGTAAAAACAGTAAAATTGTGAAATATTATTACAATTTAAAATAACTCTTTTCTGTTTAAATACATTTTTAAATGTAATTTATTCCTGTGATGCAAAGCTGAATTTTCAACAATATTACTCCAGTCTTCAGTGTCACATGATCATTCAGAAATCATTCTAATATGCTGATTTGATGGTCAATAAGCATTTCATACTATTATCAGTTAAAAACAGCTGTGCTACATCAGTCATTTGATGAATTAATGCATCTTTAGTAAATAAAAGTATTGATTTCTTTGCAAAAAAAAAGGAAAAAAAAAAAAACAAAAAAAAAAAAACAAATGGTAGTTATCTATTGAAAATAGATTATCTGTCATATGTGAGCTTCAGAAGAGACATTCAGAAACTCTGCTCAGATTTGAAAAGATACCAAAATCTGAAAAATCAGAGATCTCAATATATTTCTTATTACATTTCCAAAACTAAATTTTCCAGATCCATTTTAGATCCCACTGACTTTCAAAGTAAGAACAAACACTGTTGAAATGATCTTCAAAATATCTTCTTTCATGTTCTTCAGAAGAAAATCAATACTGATTCGGAACAACGAGAGTGAGTAAATGACGAGTTTTTATTTTGAACTGTCCCTTTAAGTCAATCCTTAAAAGAAACCAAACTGAGAACTCTCAATCAAGTTTTCGGAGTTATGACAGAACAACATCTGAGCAATCCAATTTTCTTCCGGGTAAAAGCAAAAACTAAACAACGATTATGTGAAAAAACATTAGTTTTTGCAAACACACACACACATCTGTGCTGAGTTAAGACGTGTCACAGCCCTTGTCTTTGTCTTCTGTCTACTTATTGATCTCAGACTCTCTGAGGGATTCCAGATGATCACTGAGTCGTCAGAGAGGAATAAAAACCTATTAGACAAATAAATAGGTATAAATAAATAATGCTCTGCTTGAGAAACGGGTGATGCCAGCACATGCACAGACGTGTGACCTTGACTCTGTGACACATGCGCCGTCAGCGTTTTCTCCATCAGGGTGAAGATGGGTTGCCCTTTACCTCACAACAGCTGTGGAGGCTTACACACACACACACACACAAACACTCAAACACATGTACTCACATATAAAAACCTCCATCTAAAGTGCACAAATGCCTCAAAATGCCACATTGGCTTACAGTTCCAATTAAAGCGCAATACGCTGGTCACATGACCGCAGGGGCGGAATATTACATCTCAGCAAAAGACTGAGTAATAACTCTTGCTTTCATCACCTCAGAAATGACAGTAAAAATGAATGGTTAGATGAATTTGCTCTTAAAGAGGTAGTTCACTTGAAAACAAAAACCCTGCCATTGACATGTAGACAAAGACAAATACATTCTTGCATGAGCCAGGTTTAAACATAACAAAAGAATTGCAAAAGAATAGTGAATAGAGTGAATAAATATTTGGTGGGTATTCTAATTCTAATGACCTGGTATGGAATTGAAAAAAAAAATAAAAAATGAAAGTAACCCTACTAACTGACTTCCAAAATGCTGCTCTTTTCCATACAATGAATGAATATTGTAACTACGCTGTAAGAAACAAACCTGTGGAAAAATGGAAAAGTTACTGGTAATTTTCTGTATGTACATTATCTATTACGTTTACAGACATCTCCTTTAATCCTAAAACTCAATGCAATGCGTAACTCAAAATATGAGGAAAACACCTGTGAAAAATCAATATGAATGTTAACATCGGACATCTATTTTTTATGAACTTTTCAGTGCAGGGAGAAAAATATCAGAATAGGTCAGAATAGACAACATTTTGTACATTTTCTAATCAACAAATTTACAGAACTTTTCTAGTAGTTTGTGATTTCTAGTTTCAACATTATTTGTCCTTCAGATATTCCTCTTTGAAAGCAAAAAGTATCAGCTGTATAACTTGGGTTTTGACCATTAAAATGTGTACAATTGTCCAGTCTTCTCATGGAGCCGCATTAAGATCGCCATATCTCTGGGACTGAACCATCAATGGCCTTTAAAATGAAGATACCAAAAGAAAAGTTTGTTAAGAACCAAAATCTAGATAGATATTAAGATATCTTTAATACTTTTGAGTTACAGGCATACAAACTTGAGGGGAAAAAAAGTGCTTTTGCCTTTTTTGAATAATGAAACAAAGATGGCTGAAGTCAACAGATTTTACTAATAGACCTACCAATCTCTGTAAAAATAAAATAATGATGTTATCTCTGTAAAAATAAAATAATGATGTTGCCAGCTTTCTGAAGTCGTTTTTTTACACCCCTGTAAATCGGCTCCAAATCTCAGGTGAAAATTGTCATTTTGACCCACCTCTACAAAATAGTGGATTACTGAGTAAATATACATCTGTGACATTGAATATTTATTAAATATATTTAATTTAATTTAATTTAATATTTATTAAATATATATATATATATATATATATATATATTAATTTAATCACTATATATATGTTTGTCTTTCTACAGAAAAAAAATTTAACAAAATCAAAAATTTGAGCCTGAAAAGTTTCCAAAATTTGGTTGATTTGACACGGAATGACCAGTTTGGACATTCTGCTACACATCTCCTTTTGTGTTCCACAAAATAAAGTCAGTCACACAACATGAAAATGACTAAACAATGACATAATTGTAATTTATTTTAGGGTGCACTATCCCTTTAAATCTGTCTGCCCTGTAGTATATTTTTTCTTGTGGACACCATTAAAGGGTCATGAAACCCCCTGTTTCAGCACTGGTTAGTTCTCACCACAGTTTTAAAAAATGCTAAAAAAAGTGGGCTGCGGAGTGGGAGGGGGAAGAGGGGAGACACACAAAACACACAGTTTCGGGTTCAGACCGTTTCATTTTGCTCCCATCGAGTTAAAAACACAAATGAATGCACAGCCATTTGAACTCTGCATCGAAAACATATGAATGCGCTGTTGCACCTCTGATAAATTTGAAGGTTTATTCTGCGGCGTTTATATTAGCCTTTTGACGGGTTGTGTCAAGGAGCTGTAAAAACGGTTACACTCACTAAGTGAATGAATCGCGTTTGTGCTGAACTCTTATTACAAAGCAAAAGCAAACACTCTTCTTCGATCCATGACTGTTTCTCTCAGTTAATGCACACAATCTCACAGTCTGAAGCATCTGTCACAGCAAATCAACACATGCTGTTGTGAATAATTAAGCGAAGAGTCTTCTCATTGGATAAGAACACGCAGTCTCATGAATAATTAAATAGACACAGACGCATCATCGATGTACTATAGTCCATTGCCGCATCACAAATTGTTACGTCACCACGATGTAGACTTTAAACCTGGAAGATGAAAATAGTGCAAAAAAGCTTGAAATAAACCAGTTCCCCTTTCAGTTGGTCACTCCGAGTCACGTCGGATGACCGACGAAATTGGGATCCCAATTTCGTCGGTCATCCAACGTGACGTCTCCGTTCCCTCCTTCAGGGAAAGAGGGTTACATATGTAACCGAGACATTTTCTCCAACAGTTAAAATTATCGGATGCTAACATTGTCTTCTATGATGTGCAACACAAACACCTCTGCTAAAATCTCAGAAAAAGTAGTCTGGGGTTTCATGACCCTTTAAGTGGCATCCACTCAGAGTTGTCATTTTGCTACAGGGTGGGCCGCCCTCCTCTGTTCACTATCTGATCTACACCAAGGACAGATCAAGTGATTACACAAAGCTTATGTGACAAAGAGATGTTCTGCCAAAGAGAAAGAGTGTTGCTGGATAACACCTGTGTGTGTGTGTGTGTGTGTGTGTGTGTGTGTGTGTGGAAAGCCGGACAGGATGACACCTGGTGACAGCATGATTAATGATCAGAAACACAAAAGACCATAGCTCTTCACCCGATAAGAGACCCCCCACCCATCCCACCGTCCACACAGCCTACCCACAATCCATACAGATCGAAGCTCCGCTTGGGCTGAAAAATTCTCCGGGCCAATCAATTCCTGACCCCCCCAGTTCATCTGATACTGCAGAAACACCAGGAGGACAGAAAGATCTGCATGTGTGCATAATAAAACAAACTAGAATAAAATATTTAAATGTAATATCAAAATATATAACATTGATTTAAATATAAAACATGTTTAATACCAGACATTCTGGAAGCTCTACCAGACTGAGCTACTAAATTAGTCACAACCCTTTTACGAAAACCCCATCCTACAAAGATGCTACTGAACCAGAGATTCATGCCAAAGCCAACTTACACAACAAACTGCTGTAAATCATATATGTGATTCCCTGTGCACTTGCAAAATGATTGACAGGTAGAAAGTGCATCAAAGTTTTAGTTCACAAAGCCTACACTGCTACAGAGACAGATGTAATATTTCAGGAATCCTTATTCAGTGACATCTGTAAGGTACTGGAGATAATTTCCGTTACATATATTTTCCCTTACATAAAAAATGCAGCAGCATCAGGTAAAAAGGAAACTAAAAACAAAAATATTAATTAATTCATTATTAATTAAAAAAATAACTAAAAGAATTTAAATTTAGTTGAAAATATTTTTTAATTTAAACTTTTAAGTAAATGTATTCAAATAAATAAATAAATCTCATTGGTTTGCACTTCAACTGATTCATTCAACTAAAAACACTAAAAATTAAAACTGATTCTAAAATACATAAAAATTCCAAAGAAAAATGCCCAGAGAAAACAATAACTGCAACTATCAAAACCACTGCTGAAACTAAAACTAAATTAATATATAAAGAAAATTTGATATTAGTATTAAAATAAAACAAATCTGAAAAAGCAATAATCTGTGTGCATATGGTTTTGCAACATATTTATGTATACTTAAGCTTGTGGAATGTATGTGTGTGCATGCATATATGAGTGTAAACACATTTGCATATTTATGATGCATGTAGTGTATGCACGTTCACAGGCTTGTATATTTGAGTGTGCGCATAAGTAAGAATGTCTGTACAGTATGTACACATGCCCTACTGAAAAGACCCGCATGAACTACAATACTGGTTCATGAAACAATAAAACTTAGAGGGTGAAACTAATCAAGCAACACAGTCTTTCACAAACAATTGCCAAAGCTTTTGTTAATACTGCTTCAAAAAGCCTAGAGGAGCACATCATACTACAGAATCTAACATTCTAAACACCACATACCATATGCTGATCCTTTCGGCAGGATATATATAGTATATGTGTGTGCAATATATAGAAAAGGTTTTCAGTGTGTAGGCTGAAGTCCCGTGCTGAGAGACCCTCAGTAGAGCGTGTTTTATTGAACATTACTCATCATAGAGTCGCTCTAAAGATTCTCTGCCTCATTAGTGAACCAACATTCAAACCATCAGCTCAGTCAGACGGTATTTCAGCAGAATCAATCATTGTATCGGTTAACAATTGTGAACTAATTCCCCTGTCATCCCATAAAGCAAGCCGTACACAGCTTTGTGAGAGACCATGAAAATGTTCATTATGAACCATCTAGTGGTCCCCCAGACCATGTGAGAAACAACAGGTTGATAACAGTTAACTAAAACCATAACAAAGTTAATAAAATAAAATAAATTAAAATAAGATAAAATAAAATAAATTGCCAAAGCAACATTTCTCATTTTCATACAGTTTAACTTGTACTAAAATAACTAAAACTGAAATAAAACTTAATAGAAACTATACATACATATTTAAAAAAAATAAATAAATAAATAAAAAATAACATGAGTGTGTATGTTATTGCGTTTCATCTACATTTACATTTATGCATTTAGCAGACGCTTTTATCCAAAGCGACTTACATTGCATTGAAGTTACAGTTTTTACATTTTATCAGCTCTTGCTTTCCCTGGGAAACAAACCCATGATCTTGGCGTTGCTAGCGCCATGCTCTACTATTTGAGCACCAGGAAAGCTGTATCTGCATGTTTAATTTTTATTATTGATACTTTGTGTATTTTTCTCAGGAAGAGACTATTTTATTTGCTTGAACACATGGGATGGAAACACTACTTTATTCGATATTCTAATTTTGGTTAAATTCACAACTTTCGATGGAAACGTAGCTAATAATACTATAATAATACAGCCAGCCCTGCCATACTTACTGCATAAGCTGATTTAAAAACCTTTTCAAAATCTTTTCAATCAAAGTGACGCAAATCACAGATACACTGAAACAACAATAATAGGCAAAGTTCTGAAAGCACCGGTCACATTGTGTGGCGCACACAGGAACGAACAGATGACCTGTGTTATCTCTCTATCTCTGTCTGTCTGTGTGTCAGTGCGACCCGTCAGTGAGATGACAGCGTGACATTAATGTGAAGGACAGACAGAAGCATGAGGAGCCCGTCTGATACACACGTGACACTTCACACACACATCTCACATGCCATATTTACTGCCTGAAAGTCACAAGTGTCACTCACATTCAAACTGACAAGCCCTGCAGATTGATGAGCCAAGCAACGCCCAAAAAAAAAAAAAAAAACAATTAAGTTGCACAATTGTTGTAAAGTGTTTATCTCAATGTAACAGAAATCATACATTATGTGTCTGGTCAGTCCAAATGAGTAGCAGATCTAAACGGAAAATGTTGCCATCAGTTTGCTTGGTTTATTAATGAAAATATTAATGCAAAGAAATCATTTTGACTATTTTCAAGCAGATTTTTTTTTTTTTAAATGAAAGAACATATAAAATAAAGAGCAAGGATGCATTAAACTGTTCAAAAGTGGCAGTAAAGACATTTACAATGTTACAATGTTACAAAAGATTTCTATTTCAAATAAATGCTGTTCTTTTGAAAAAAGTGTTTTCAACATTAATAATAATAAATGTTTCTTGAGCAGCAAATCAGCATATTAGAATCATTAGAAGGATCGTGTGACTCTGAAGACTGGAGTAATGGCTGATGTCAATTTACTTTTGCATCACAAGAATAAATTACATTTTAAAACACAATAAAAAATATAATTAGCTACTTTAGATTGTAATAACATTTCACAATATTCCTTTTTTTAGCCTTGGTGAACATGAGACTTCTTTCAAAAACATTGAAAAGCCTTACCGACCCCAAAGTGTATATATATATATATATATATATATATATATATATATATATATATATATAAATGTGTAGTATACGGTTTTGCATGTAAATGTACTGTATAGAATAAACCAAACAAATTGGAAATGAGCTGTATGTGTTTGCATGCAGATGGGCTTTTTTACTGTGTAGTAAAGATGGCACACAATAAAATTCAAGCCAATGTCATCCTGAAGTTCAAACCATGAAGTGTGTTATAAGAGGGCTATGAAGTAGGGCTGGTCGATATGTAGCTAAAAATATATCCCAGTGTTTATGTATGTGCTCTCAGTGGCTTTTGTTTGTTTGTTTGTTTGTTCGTTTTCAGTCAGAGAAACCATCATTTGTAATACCAGTAGCTAAAATCTAGATTATGCATGTTTTTAATCACTAAATGCAAAAAAATACAAAAAATAAAAAATAAAATAATAATAATAATAATAATAAAGAAACGTTTATATGCACTAATATAACAAAGCTAAATTAAATACACTAACAAAAAATTGGTGAAGGATTTACTTTGAAACAATTTCCATTCAGAAACTGCTTAATAAGAAATTTCAGAAATTTCATAATTATAAAGAAACAGCAAGTAACACTGAATTAAACATGAAATTTAGAGAGCCTGAAATAGTATTTTCCTGTAAAATGTACTCCAACAATCTCCTGTAAATAAAGATTATTTAAGCACATTTTACAAGAAAATACTACTTCAGTCTATGTACTTCAAAATTTACTACATTTCGATTTAATGTTACTTGCCATTCCTTTGTAATCAATTGTGAAATTTACTAGCAATTTCTGAGTGAAAATCTTCTATACAAATTTTTTCAGTGTAAAAAGCACATTACAATTATTGTGAAATTCATTGTTTTCAAATTTTACATCATCAGTAAAGCAAGCACAAATACTTAATTATCATTCTAAGTATCTTTCTTCATCTTTAAGTGTCATACAAGTATCCATCAATTAAAATATGCAATCTGATCTCATGACAAAAACGTATGAAAACGTAAAAAGCCATGTACATTTCGTGACATATTCGATGTGAAATGTCCACTGAGTGGTGCTAAAGAAGTGTTCTTCCCACTTGAACACTTCCCACTAAAGAAGTGTTCTTCAAACTTGTTATGTCTGGAAAGCAAAACATATGGAGCTGTAATCATAACTGTGTACGAAAACGATTACAAGTGCTCGCTGTTTTACCGCCTCTAGCGTTCATTTCTGTTGGAAAATGCAGTGATGTGTTATTGGTACATATTTCGCGTCTTGCGAAAAAGTTCCCACATGTTCGTTTTGGTCATGAGATCAGGTAGACAATATGATGTATATTAAACAGTGGACAAAATTATCAATAAGAAACCTTTTTGTTTGCTAGGTTGGCTCATTTTTGCTCCAGAGCAACTGTGGTTATTTCTGAGCGTTTGTGAGAGAGACCGAGTGAGAGAAAGTGACAATAAGACAACAAATGAGATATAGATACGAGGTGAGATAGAGAAAATGTGTTTTCTTCCTGCATGTTAATGTGTTTGTACTTGAGTCATTGATCAAGTAAACTTGTGTTCGGTGCATTGGGAACATCTTCTTTAATTAAAGATTCTGCGGGCGACTACACCAGCAGAGCTACGACTGCAAATCAAGATAATCTTTCAGACGGCAACGTGAGTCCCGAGACTACACAGAAGCGATGACAACAATGATTACAATAAGATTAATTTAGCGCAAAATTCATTCATTGTTGTTCAAACGTAACAGTCGAGGGAGACAAGAAAGAGTAAATGGCAGGAATTATGTTCAAGGGTGTTTCTTCAACTACACACACGCTGGGCCCTATGGGAGAAAACACACTTTTCACACTAGTTTATATTTAATTCACACACTAACAATGTCAAACAGTGGACATGCATGAATTCTGAGAAAATGTCATTTCCAACACTTACACTTATACTTACATCACCATATATTTTACTATCGGAATTATGGTAATGGATATGTCAATGACATTTTTTAAAAATAAAATAGCCAATTCCTTTGTCTTGATAAGATGAATTTCATTTCTAGCTTTTTAACGTATCCTAAATACACAATTAAATAACAGTGTCATACTTTTGCATAATTTGAAAAAACTACAGCTTGACTGGTCTGTGACATTCTATAAAAAATATTCAGTGCATGTGATATTTACCTAGATTTATCTTTGTTTTCTTGACACACCACATGTCTCATTTCATCTCAAGCACTTCACTGACACTGTGGTTTCCTTGGTAACTACTGGAAGTACATTAACCTTTGAAAAAACTTTATTAGTAGTAAAATTGCATGGGTGGAAATAGCGACACCACTAAGGGACAGTCAACACTGACAAAAGTTGATAGAAATAATTTTCACATTAACATTAAAATAGTTTATAATTATGTTAAAATTATAATTTTATTAAATTTTATTAACATAAAAATAGTTTATATTTATGTCACTCTTTGTGCCAAAATCACATACCAAATCTAATAATTCATATTCTTTGATGCATTTTCATATGCTGTTATTTAGTATTATTTATATACTATTGTAGTATTTATTCATAATTTATTATTTTTGTATTTTCAGCTTTCTATTTATTTATTTATTTTTTGAATTTGTTTTTTTAGTTTATTTTATTTTTATTTATTTATAATTTTAGTTATTTCAGTTTTACTTTTAACAATTTTAGTACTTCAACAAATGCAAATTAGAAATGTCAAAAATGACAACTAAACATGCTTTTTTAATTTTTTTCATACCGTTTTCTTATCTTAATAAATATGTGTGTGTGTGCGTGCGTGCGTGCGTATTTTTATATTTATTAATATTTTAGTTCAGGTTAATTTCAATTAATTAAAATTATTTTCAAAAGTTAACTTAGCTTTATTAATAATTTAGTTGATAATAACTATTTAAGATTGAAAGTCTGAGTACGGTAACACAATAAAACCTATAAAAGGCATTTGAAAAGTAGTTATGTCACAGTGTCTAGTTGGTGTGCCCATGTATAGCCACTAGAGGGCAGGCTTCTTAGTTTTGTTTGTTTCTCTGGACTTCAGTTCCCATCACCCTTTGCCTTGACTATCAAGCCTCATTACATTCAGCTGTGTCCCATTTACCTTGTTAACTCATCCATATAAGCCTAGTTTTCTTTGTCTTTGGTTGCTGGTTTATTGTTTTATGTTATATGTTTCTGTTACTCTGTTTTGCCCTGATTTGGATTGCACTGTTTGTTTTTGGACTCTTTAATAAATGCTGTACTTGGATCTTCTTGTTTTGGAGCATTCCATGACAGAATAAACTAGCCATTTACAGATTCAGCAGCTAGACTGAGCTATCGACTTGTGGACCATGGGTGTTCGAATTCTTCCTCCTGTTTCGAAGAAGGAGCGGAAAGCTCGGCTTAGGATGTTGGCGGATCTTCGGCAACAATGGATTCAAGTGGGTGGACTTTTTGGACATTGGCGGTAGGATTGGAACTATTATCAACCATTATCAAGAAGGCCGTCTTTGCCTTTGGCCTCTGGACTGTCCTGCGTGCTTGGGAGCATTCAGAGACCACTCCAGTCCAGGAGTTCTCAGAGTCCACTCATGAACCTGCTCCAGTCCAGGAGTCCTCAGAGTCCACTTCTGAAATCCCTCCAGCCCGGGAGCATTCAGAGTCCACTCCAGAGCCTGCTCCAGTCCAGGAACCTTCAGAGTCCACTCCAGAGCCCGCTTCAGTCCGGGAGCCCTGAGAGTCCACTCCAGAATCTGCTCCAACCTAGGAGCCCTCAGAGTCCACTCATGAATCTGATCCAGTCCGGAAGCCCTCAGAGTCCACTCCAGAGCCCGCTCCAGTCCAGGAACCTTTAGAGTCCACTCCAGAGCCCGCTCCAGTTCAGGAGTTCTCAGAGTCCACTCATGAACCTGCTCCAGTCCAGGAGTCCTCAGAGTTCACTCCAGAACCCACTCAAGTCTATGGGTTCACTCCAGAGCCCACTCAAGTCTGTGAGTTCACTCCAGAACCCACTCAAATCTATTTCACTCCAGAGCCCTCTCAAGTCTATGAGTTCACTCCAGAGCCCTCTCAAGTCTGAGTTCACTCCAGAGCCCGCTCAATTCTATGAGTTCACTCCAGAGCCCACTCAAATCTACGAATTCATTCCAGAGTTCGTTTCAGTCCAAGAGTCCACTACTGAGTCTGCTCTAGTTCTCCCCGAGGTGGTGGATTCTGCTGTGGAGCCTCTCGAGGTGGCGGCATTCGCTTCAGCTCCCCTCTGGGCGGTGGTGTCCACTCCTGAACTCTCAGTCTGCCTTGTCATGGCCATGGAGACTGTTGTTAAACTGTCTGCCTGTCCTGTTACATCCATCAAGGCTGTTACTAACCTTTCTGTGCTCTTCTTTGCAGTCCTGTCTGAGCTGCTAGAGGGTCCATCGGCCTTGTTTGTTCCGCTGAGGTGGTCGTCAGCTCCAGCCTCTGCTGTCTGCTCCTGGCTCTGCCCTGGTCACCCGCCGGGGTTGTTGTTCGGCCGGAGCCTCGCTGGTCTGTCCCTCCGGCCCCGCCCTGGCCTCCTGCTCTGCCGGCCCCGTCCTGGCCTCCTGCCTTGCCGGCTCCGCCCTGGCCCTCTGGCCTACATCTGTTTCTAGACCTTTTTCACTACATGGGCCTGGCCCGCCATCCCTCCCCCTGGTCTGGTTCCAGTACGCCTCCCTCCTGGATTTCATTGAATTTTTGTGGAGAGTCTGGAATCCGCTCCTTAGAGGGGGGGGTAATGTCACAATGTCTAGTTGACTTCAGTTCCCATCACCCTTTGCCTTGACTCTCAAGCCTCATTACATTCAGCTGTGTACCATTTACCTTGTTAACTCCTCCATATAAGCCTGGTTTTCTTTGTCTTTGGTTGCTGGTTTATTGTTTTCTGTTACGTGTTTCTGTTTTGCTCTGATTTGGATTACACTGTTTGTTTTTGGACTCTTTAATAAATGCTGCACTTGGATCTTCTTGTTTTGGAGTATTCCATGACAAGTTAAAATTAATGATAAACTCCTAATAAAAAAAAGGTTTCAAGACAATTTTAATGAGCCGATCATTTAAAACAAAGAAATCAACACCTTGGACATGAAACACCCTTAAAAATAGCAATGCTGTTATCTCATTCGATTATGATTTCATCAAAGGTTTTTTTTTTTTTAATTTTTTAATTTATTTTTTTAAATCAAAGTTTACTAGATATAATGGTCTAGTAAAAATCTGTAAGAACTTAAAATAAATTTTCCCAGAGAGTTACCGAAAACTTGTAAATGTAACCTCAGGTGGAGATAAGTTGGATCAAGGCCAGACAACAGCACAGTGCTGATAAAGCCAGATAATACGCTCTCTATTTTTCATTTCCTAAAAGACATTATGAATCTGTGCCTCTGAACAGCACAATATCACTCACGTTCTGTAGGAAATAAACAGAAGCCGATATGAAGCAACAGCACTGCTCGCAGCTGAAGCGTTTGGGAGAAAGCAAAGAGCCAGCAGCCATCAGCAGGGGTCTGGAGAGCTCTCTCAAGTCTCATGACTCATAAAGCTGTACCCCTCAAGATTAACTCTAAGAACGGATCAGAAGAGATGAGGACTGATGGGAAGGTTTCAAGTTCTGTTCATCAGTACAGCATCCAGCCTTCAGGCTACTAAACAAACCCCTGAGCTGCTCATTAAACAGATACAGACACAATACACATCAATATTTCATAACATGCGTACAGGTGCTTAACATTACACACACACGCTCAGACTCTTTGGGATAGATGCTGGTATAGAATTAAAAGAACTGGGAGTGTTTATGAATATAAGAGCACTGATTAATCCAACATGTTTGTGTGCTTTAGAAACAGCTGCGTACTGGTATGGAATTATAAGAGCAGCTCTGAGATGCTGTCGCGGGAGGGAAATCTCACAAAAATGAAACGTTAGCACTTACAATCTGTGTAGTAAACACCTGAAACTTGAGCTAAAGACTATTTAAACAACTTATTCAGCACCTTTAACTAAATCAAGTTTCAAGCATCTGCATTTGAAACAAATCACAGAAACTTCGAGCTGAAGTTCTAAAATGCTGTATATGCTTTCTGCACTTTGTTTTAAAAGTCAATTAAGATCGTATATTTCTGATACCCATTTCACCTATGAAACAACTAAATAAATGAGAATGGGTGATTGTGTCAGCTCTTTTCATTTTTTGTGACTAGCTTTATCATTTCACTGGCATACTAACCTTATTTGTGCTTGAAATGCTCCACTTAAAATAAAGAAACAAATGGATGAAATGAAATGAGTTACACTAGCGTTTAAAAGTTGGTAAGATTTCTTAATATTTTTGAATATTACTGACTGTTATGCTCACCAAGGCTGCATTTATTTGATCAAAAATACAGTAAAAACAGGAAAATTGTGAAATATTATTACAATTTAAAATAAGTGTTTCTATTTAAGTATACATTAAAATCTCATTTATTCCTGTGATGCAAAGCTGAATTTCCAGCATTCTTACTCCAGTCTTCAACGTCACATGATTCTTCAGATGTCAAAAAGAAAGAAAAAAAAAGAATTTCTTCTTATTTTTAATGTTGAAAACAGTTGTGGTGCTTCATATTTTTGTGCAAACCATGATACATTTTTTTCAGGATTATTTAATGAATAGAGAGTTCAAATAAAGTGCATTTATTTGAAATACAAATCTTTTGTAATATTGCAAATGGCCAAATAAAAAATAAAATAAAATAAATAAATAAACAAATTCTTACCAACACCTAACAGTTGAATGGTAGTTTATGTCTTTTTTCACATATTAGTATATTTTGTTCCTCGTAAATATTAAAATAGTAACATATTTTATTCCTGCCTCTAAACTAAACATGAAAATGCAAAAAATAAGCATGTCATTTTCATGCCACTAGCATCACCAAATGGAACAGGATACATTAAACGACATTAAAGGTCAAATTAATGTGCAATATTTGTAAATATTATTACTGTGGTGTATATGTGTTTTCTGGTAGAGGCCAGTCAAAGGATTGATGAGAGTTTTAGAGCAATACAATTTATCTTAACTAGATAGTTCACCCAAAAATTTTAATTCTGTCATCATTTACTCCCTCATGTCTTTCCAACCCTATATGACTTTCTTTCTTTTGTTGAACACAAAAGAAAGTATTTTGAATAATGTGGGTAACCACACAGTTGCTGGTAGCCTTTGACTTTCATAGAATGGGGGAAAAAAAGGAAGTTGATGGCTACTGTCAACCAAAATTCATCAAAATATGTTCATGTTCAAAAGAAGAAAGAAACTCATACAGGTTTGGAACAACTTAAGGGTGAATTTTCATTTTTGGGTGAACTATCCCTTTAATTACATGAATACTGAAATGTATCACAATATGCATTGTGTTGTTCACACAGTTATACTGGATCAGGAAAATTCATCTACATTCAGCCAATAACAACAAGAAATAGAGTAGCAGCTAAGACACGAGGTGAAATCTAACAGCTAATCTGATGAAGTGAGAGAAGCTTCAGCATCACACACAGAAACCCTACCGTAAATGTAAGAAGACACTCTCACTGATTGCCTCGGCGGACCGAGACTCTCCTGGCATGGTAAACAAAAATCTAGTGATGAAAACAATGCAGCCGCACATCTATTCCAGCCTCACCTCTCCTCTCCTGTCCTCCGCCTCCGCTCGTCTCTTTTCTCATGCAAAAGCATTCGGCCACTCCAGGGAAGAGGAGAGACGTGGACAATTATTTCCTGGCCCGGACGTGGCAGAGCTGTGATTGACAAATGAAAGGATTGAAATAGCTTCTCTTTTAAAAAGGAAGAGAGCTGCCAAATCGGAGATCATCTTTAATATCTCACCCGGGAGAGGAGGAAAAAGACGGATAGAAATGGAAACTGGCATCATTCAATTCTTTGAAAAGCAGCGCTAAATGTCGCACTTAAGAAAGAGGCTGCGCCGGAATAACACTACATATTCATGAATCCCCTCGCAGAGGGATCAATGCGCTTCACTCATCAGCTAATGGGAAAAGATTCAAAACTCTATAGCTACACCATCACATGACCAGACGGTTTGCGTGGGTGGTGGACTTCTTGCTAAGTCAATAAAACCAATAATTAAGAAAGTCTCAACGCAATGAAACACTTTAAATGGACAAACAATTTCATTCAAACGATACTAAGATAATAGCTGTCTAAAAGCACAGATTAAAAGAGCAATTTCAGTATATTTAGGCTTCCACAAACAAAAGAAAACATTAAATGTGTTTTCATACTCATAGGATTCTAATTTTTTTCTTGCCACCCTTCACCACAGTGAATGAGGAAAGTGAAAAAAAAAAATGTAGCAAAAAGCAGTCCTTGTGACCTGAATGCTATATTCCATTATATTCCATTATATAGCCATTATTCACTGAAATTCATGAAGAAAGAAATGTCTGATTCGTTAATGAATCATTCTAATGAGTTGAATCTTTTAAATGAATTAATTGATCCGGTTCACAAAAGCAGTCTGAATGATGTGCTCACATATGGACTGATCCGGTTCTCAAGTTCAACTCTGTGGCTGCATCCAAAATCGAATGCTCTGAGTAAGTACTTCTTTTGAATACTTACTTTGCGACTGTTATAAAAAAAAAAAAGTATATTCTACATATTAGGAATATAATCCGGATGTACTACATGAGTCATGTTTACACTGTCATGTGATCTACCAGCATCTGTTGCATCACTTCATTGCCATTCAAAAATTCTCTCCTGGGATAATAACATGAATGCGCATTTCAGAAATTTCAGTGAATTTGAATTCCCAACTGTTTTATGAATATTGTAAATTCAGACATACTACTCTTTTCACATTCAATTTTTCACCTACTAAATAGTAGAGAAGTATGTGATTTTGCATGCAGCGCTTGATTCAATAATATGGTCATGGTGTGAACTGGATCAAGTGATTCATTGAAAAGATCCAACTCAGTTTTTGGAAATATTTTGCATACAGAACATGATTCATGTAGACTACATAAATGCTTTTTTGTTGCATAATTTCAAAAGACTTGGAATATAGTGCACAAGCTGTATGGACCACTTTTATGATGCTTTTTTGTCATTGTGGATCTTGACACCCAAAGTCCTTTTTCACTTCTATTATATTGAAAAGACTGGCAAGAATAATCTTTAAAAAAATGTCATGTTCCACAGAAGAAATAACTTCAAAACAACAACGAATAACGTACTCGGTTACTGTCGTAACCTCGGTTCCCTGAGATACGGAACGAGTACTGCGTCTTGATAAAGACGCATATGGGAAAAAGCCTTTTTTCTCCTGAACTGAAGTCTTATTCAATCACGCAGTGAAACTGCACGACCATTGGTTCGTGCAGTGTGTAAAAAACGAACCAATGTGTCGGCAGCAGAGCTGCACAAGCCTATGGCGACGGAGCCTGCCAAAGCCCACCAGAATGGGTGGAGCATCTGGCTATATAAGCGACCGTTTCGCCATAGGATCCTCAGGTTACTTCGACTGAAGTGACGACTGAGTCGTGCAGCTGTCTGGCACAGCAAAGTACGCAGTACTCGTTCCGTATCTCAGGGTTTACAAATCTCTGTAATGGACACACCGCTAGACCAAGCCCATGACGAGGCGATCCCTCTAGCAGAATGGGCTCGTACTCCAATGGGGCATTGTAGGCCCAAGGAAGAGTACGCCTGCGTAACAGCATCCACTATCCACTTAGAGAGCCTCTGCTTCGTGACCGGATGCCCCTTGGCACGGTTACCGAAGCTAACAAAGAGCTGTTCTGTATGCCTAAATGAGGCGGAACGCTCGAAGTAGATCCTCAAAGCTCTGACAGGGCATAACAAGGACAACTCCCGGTCCTCCTCAGAAGGAGGAAGCGCGGAGAGTGTGATGACCTGAGCTCTGAATGGAGTTGAAAGTACCTTGGGTACGTAACCATGCCTTGGTTTCAGGACGACCTTGGAGTCGTTGGGCCCGAATTCCAGGCAGGCAGGGCTAACAGAGAGCGCCTGTAGGTCTCCTACTCGCTTAACCGATGCTAGTGCCAGTAGCAGAGCAGTTTTCAGCGACAGCGACCGAAGGTTCGTAGACTGAAGCGGCTCAAAAGGAGGGCCCTTCAGGGCCCTCAATACAGTGGGCAGGTCCCATGTAGGGACGGTGAGGGGCCAAGGCGGATTCAGCCTCTTGGCTCCCCTCAGAAAACGGACAACTGAGTTGTCTCTGCCTACCGATTGGCCTGCTATAGGGGCATGAAAGGCCACTATAGCTGCTACGAACACCTTGAGTGTGGAGGGGGAACGTCCTTTATCCAGCAGCTCCTGCAGGAAGGACAGAACCACCGCCTCAGAAATGGTGTTTAACACTCACTCTGGGAGGTTGGTAGGCTCCTGTCGAGCGGCCACAGGTGGAGGGCCCACAGCTCGGGCTGAGGGTGCCATATTGTTCCGTTCGCCTGAGAGAGGAGATCCCGTCTCAGGGGCACGGGCCAGGGGGCTGCTATCAGCAGCTGAACCAGCTCTGACAACCAAGGTTGGTTTTCCCACAAGGGGGCCACCAATAGAACCTTGTGTCCCTGTTCCTTGATCCGCCTGATGACCTGAGGGATCAGGGCGATCGGAGGGAATGCATAAAGGAGGAGGTTGGGCCAATCGTGGGCCAACGCGTCCCTGACCTTCGAATAATAAGTTGGGCAGTGAGAGCTGTCTTTGGAGGCGAAAAATCTACTTTTGCCCTGCCAAAGATCTTCCAGATCATCCAAACCATCCGCAGATGGAGCATCCACTCCTCTGAGGGGACATTGCTCCGAGATAGCATATCCGCTCCTTGGTTCAATCTGCCCGGCAAGTGTGCTGCCCTCAGCGAGCGCAAATTGCGCTGAGCCCACTCCAGAAGGCGCTCTACAAGAATGAAGAGGCGCTTCGAGGAGAGACCTCCTTGGTGATTTATATAGGACACCACTGACATGTTGTCTGAGCGAATCAGCACATGGCGTCTTATTAGGTCTGGCAGAAAAAACCGGCAGGCTCGACATACTGCTAGCATTTCCAAGCAGTTGATGTGGAGGCCGTTCTCCGCTTCCGACCAATGGCCAAAGGTCGGTTTGCCTTCGCACAGCGGCCCCCAACCTGTGTTGGAGGCGTCTGTCGTGACAACCTTCCTGCTGCAGACCATTCCCATAGCCACGCCCTTCTCCACCCATTGTGGGTTCTTCCAGGGGGCCAGGGCTGTCACACAGGCCTGGCTCACCCTGATATGCAGGCATCCGTGACGCCATGCATGGGGTGGAACCCGTGGTTTCAACCAGCGTTGGAGGGGCCGCATGCGAAGCAGGCCCATCTGTAACACTGGCGATGCTGCGGCCATGAGGCCCAGCATTCTCTGAAACGCTTTGAGGGGGTGAGCGGTGCCGCTCTTGAAGGAGGCCGCGAGTTTCTGAATGGCCAGAGCACGTTCTGGCGCTACCACCACTCTCATCCGAGCCGAGTCCAGAACTGTTCCCAGGAACGATACTCGTTGGCTGGGGAACAGTGCACTTTTGGCGAAATTGACCCTGAGCCCCAAGCACTTTAAGTGGCTGAGGAGGAGGGCCCTGTGTGAGAGTAGCTCCACCTCTGACTGGGCCAGAATGAGCCAGTCGTCGAGGTAGTTGAGAATGTGGATTCCCATCTGTCGTAGAGGGGAAAGAGCCGCGTCCATGCACTTCGTAAAAGTGCGGGGGGCCAGAGACCGTTGAGGCCGTTGGGGGAAATTGGGGCATCAAGGAAGGGGACCTTGTCTGCGTCCTTAATTTCCGTCAACGTGAGCCACAGGTGGCGCTCGAGCACCACTAGGCTGGCCATGGACCTCCCTATTGCCTGGGCGGTGGTCTTAGTGGCACGCAGGACCAGGTCTGTTGCACTTCTCAGCTCTCTGAGAGTCGCAGGATCAGGCTCAGACTCGTCCATGGCAGAGAGGAGTTTGGCCTGATAGACCTGTAGAACCGCCATTGAGTGAAGCACCGAAGCCGCCTGTCCAGCTGAAGCACAGGAGCGTCCAGCGAGCGCTGAAGTGGTCCTGCATGGCTTGGACGGGTGGGCAGCCTTTGCCTTCCAACCGATGGAAGTGGGTAGGCAGAGGTGCGCAGCCACTGACTCATCTAGTTGAGGCATCCTTTCGTACCCCTTTTCTTCAGCACCGTCAACTGTAGTGAGGGCGGATGAAGCGGAAGTACAGAGGCGAGCAGAGTAAGGGGAGCGCCAAGATCTCGTGAGCTCGTCGTGAACTTCAGGGAAGAAGTAGGAGGACTTCCTGGCGAGGAGCCTGACGGCGCACCGGCAGGAACCATTCGTCAAGACGGCTGCGAGAAGGCTCCTCTGGTGGAGACCACTCCAATCCCAGCTCTTCAACCGCTTTTGAGATGACACGGAAAAGTTCAGCATCCACCCCGGCTTTGGCGGCGCTGGGCGCGGACGAATGCAGGGGGGCGGGGTCAGCTACTGAGCCCGACAGCTCCTCAGCGTCCGAAGCTGCCAATGACATGCTGTCATCGGCCAGCTCTTCGTCACTTCCCCTGAACGAGACCAGATCGCTCGCGCTTGCAGAGGGACGCTGGTCAGGATGGGAAAAAAGGACGGGAGAAACCTCTCTGTGTGGCGAGAGCGAGGCACGCGGGCTCTGAGCCGACGTGAGCTCGCTCTCAGCCGGGCGCTGAGATCCTCTGCCTCGCTGTTTTTTCCTCACAGGTCCCTGGGAGGAAGAAAACGGGAGGGCGCGAGGGGCGGAGTCGCTCTCTGAAAAGAAAGCAATCCGCGAGCGCAGAGAGGCGAGACTGATGTTCTCGCAGTGAGAACAATCAGAGCCGGCGAGCGCGGCGTCTGCATGGGATTTCCCCAAACAGGACACGCACTCGCTGTGGCCGTCATCGGTGTGCAGGGGAGACCTGCACGAGCCGCAATAACGGCGCGGCATTTGCAACAAAGCCGATTTGCTCTTTTAGATAATGCGTGAGATTCGCCGGATGGCGGCAGCGAACAGGACCGGAACTGCCGCGATGCTGGAGCGCGAAGAAAAGGCGAATCAGCCGAGCAGTTCGAGGCCGCTGGGTTCAGCTGAGATGCTTGTCAACGGCAAGCAGGCTTCTGGGATCAGCGAGGCGAAGTCGTCGTCGCTGAAGGAGAAGAAATCTGAGGATCCTATGGCGAAACGGACGCTTATATAGCCAGATGCTCCGCCCATTCTGGCGGGCTTTGGCGGGCTCCGTCGCCATAGGCTTGTGCAGCTCCGCTGCCGACACATTGGTTCGTTTTTCACACACTGCACGAACCAACGGTCGTGCAGTTTCACTGCGTGAATGAATAAGACTTCAGTTCAGGAGAAAAAAGGCTTTTTCCCATATGCGTCTTTATTAAGACGCAGTACGAGTAGAGTATCGACAGGGAACTATGTTTGTCCACCAGCCAGAATAACCACCCTAAACAAGCATGGAAATTCATGCAGGTCTTTGCATCAGGGTAATACAAAATTCCTTACATTTCCTTTCAACGCTCTCTCTCATATTCCACAGAGTCTTTCAGATGCATAGAAGGATGAATGCATGCTGGGAAGCAGCGAGTGGCATTAAGGATGTGGGCCTCTTCAAAAAATCACAAATTACGGCAATCTCTAACCACACACACAAACTAAATCAGCAGCGAAGACAGAAACAAAACACCTACATCTCTCACAAAATAAATAGGCGTAAATGTTCTCAAACATGATATTTGGATGAGGCCGAATGGCTTGTAAAGACAGGGAGTCTCATTTTCCACCCTGGCACGTAGCCTCATGGATTTCCTATCACAGCCCTGTGGAGAGTCCTGTCTAACCTGTCCGTCCTTTGTTTGCACCAGGTGAAGTTTGATGGAAGACAAAGACACGGACAAAAAAACGTTAATGAAAACCAGCTTTCATGGCTTTTAAAGGAAAAATTCATTCACTAATGAAAATTCAGTTATTTTTCATGACTTCAGAACAGTGCACAAGTCATATGGACCACTTTTTTTTGATACTTTTGCATCCCTTTTGAAGCTTAAAAGCTCATGAGGGAGAGTAAATGACAGATGGGTAATATTTAAATATATTAATTTTGAAAGCTCTGACAACAATGACAGATAAACCATGGCAGACAGAGTCTGATGCTTTCAAATCAACAATACGTGCTCTATTTTCAGATATTATCAACAGACATATGGAGCTGACTCACGCTGACTGGCTTGGCAGGACCATTTTGCAGAAGCCGAGAAGTTAAACAAGGAAATTTTCGTCACTTTGCTTTGATATTTCGAGTACGATCACAAACCGTACACTTGTGGCGAACAAGTTTCAGGATTTAACAAGCGCGTCATTGCTGTAGACACAACAAATGCTACAAGGAATAAGTCATCATCGCTCGGCAGAGGGCCTGCTGGGAGCTGACAGAGACACTGAGAGTCTGCAGGGTGTATGTCGATGGAGAGATGGAAAAGAGAAAAATTGTGTGATGGCTGAATATCAGCTTCCATAGCGAGATGAGTGAGTGGCTGCTGCTTTTGGCTGATATATCACATCCAAAAATGATTTATCATCAAACAATTGACAGGCCAAACTGCAAAGGACTGGGAAAAAGCATAGACAGATGAAGCAGTCCAATAACCAATTATTTAAAAAAACATGGATTTGCAAAAAAAAAAAAAACATAAATTGAGACTGAATGAATGAAACTCTAGCATACAAACAGAATTTCAACCCAAGGGATCCAGCATCTTTAATTTTCAAGATTTTGAAAGATGTCTCTTATGCTTATCAATACTGCATTTATTTAATCAAAAACACACTAAAAGTTGAGTAATATTGTGAAATGCGATTATATTTTAAAATATCTATTATAATATATTTTAAAATGTAATTTATTCCTGTGATGCCAAAGCTGAATTTACAGCAGCCATTTCTTATCATTATCAATGTTGAATACAGTTGTGCGGCTTACTATTTTTTGTGGAAACCATGACACATTTTTTTCAGGATTCTTTGATGAATAGAAAGTCCAAATAAACAGCATTTATTTGAAACAGAAATATTTTTAACAATGCATAAGTCTTTCTTTTCACTTTTGAGCAATTTATTGCATCCTTGCTGAATAATGCTAATAATTTCTTTAAAAAAAAAAAAAATTTTACTGACTTTTGAATAGTAGTATATCACAGTTTTGTCCACTTTAAGGAGTGCAATAGCATGTAAATATCCACAAGTCTAACAAGCAACAAAACTCCCATTTCGATTTCATGTTATACAAATATTAACCAACAAATTGAATTCTGTTGGATATTGTCATTTATATGTATACATTCCCAGTTGGTGTCATTTGTATGTATGAGAAAATAATCTAATATTATCAATGTTCTATCGAATCTGAATCTGTACAAAGATGTTTTCCGCTTCAGATTTCCTCAACCGATTACAAACAGAACTGAATTCCAGGAGAGAACGCATACGAGGCATCTTACTTGATTATCTAGAAAATGATTAGGATTTCCCAAGATAACTCCAGTGTGTGGGCTGTAAATGTTTGTTCTGTCAGCACTTTAGAAACATAACGGCAGCTCATATTTCTTCATCTTTTCATCCTTTTCTCAATTACAGGAAAGCCTGTGAACTCACTGGCTCTCACAGAGAGATTACTGCACGAGTCGGGCACTATTAGGTTGCTTTGCTGCACCTGATTTGCATGTTCATGTCATAAAGCTTTGCTGGGTTGATCTTAAGGTTCATTCCTGTCAACACAGGCGGGTACTTCAAAACCCTTTAGTTTTCATCTTTTGTCGCTTTATCGTGTCATGTCCGTGTATATGTGCAAAACACAGAACTTTCTTAATAAACCTGCCAACCTGTAAATATCTTCTATATCAGATGTTTTTCTCACTAAATTACAGAAGCGCTTGCCTCTTATTTCAGCGCTAAATGACTTTTGTAGAACTTTCTATTTGCTCCCTCTATGTCAACTCCGGTCCAGTCCAGTGTGTTTCAATAACGGCCCTGTCTCCGACTAGAGAAAAATGAAAATATGGCACTGAAATCAACGTTTTTCAAACAAACACAATTACAAGGCAATTTGTAAAGTGCTGTGCAAAGTAATGCTCAATTGCTCTTCTTCAGAGGTGAGGGCCTTGCGAGAAGCGTTCCCTCAGCTGTGTGATTTGTACCCGTCTCATTGGTAAAAAGCTTTCCTGCACCCTGTGCCAAGAGCGGACATTACCGGTTAAATTGCACATCATTTAGGTGAATGGTGTATCTGAACAAGTGGAGATGATGGCTTGGATGAAATCGGACAAACTCGGCTTCGAGGTGATTGGTTTATACAGCGCTCAGGGGAAATGGTTTGCTTTGGTAAAAGCAGGAACTGGAATAGAACATTGACAAACATCATTTAAAGGGCTAAAAATGGTTGTTGTGATTTAATGAGCTAAAACTAAAACAGAGACCATTAGAAAACTTTACAGATGGGTTCAAAACAAAACACTTCTAATGCATTGAGCCATGGTGCTCATGTGGGCAATACAGGTTCAAATCTTGTCTGTCGTGTCCATATCCAGTTACACATCTCTGCTCAAAAATTTCTTGTCATTCTTTATTTCAAACGCCTAATAAACTAAGTATATGAGGTTTAAAAAACAAAAACAAAAAAAACTTATGTTTGCCAAGGCTGCATTCACTGTAAAAAAAATTACAGTGATTTTAATAGTAAAAAACTGTAAAAATGTTACAGTAAAAACCTGTTAATTGGTTAACAGCAAGTTTCTGTACTATATACGATGAATTATTGTAATTATTAACTGTAATTAACATTTGATGTAAAGTTTTTGGAAGTGAAAAAGAACAAGTCATTGTATAATTTACAGCAAATAAATAAATAAATAAATAAATAAATTGACATTCCCAGAATTCCCTGCATAACACTTCACATTTGATGTTTTTTCAATGAAAAAAACTGTTTCTTCATATTTTTTTTTCTCATCAATTGTGTACATTATGGTTTTATCTTACATCTAATGTTGTTAAATTAACATTTATTGCATTATTTCAGTACAGTGTTTATTTGATTGGAAATACAATAAAAGCAACAATATTGTGAAATATTATTACAATATAAAATTACAGTTTGCCATTAATATATTGTAACATACAATTTATTTATGTGATGGTAAATCTGAATTTATATCATCATTACTCCAGTTTTTAATGTCAAATGATCCTTCAGAAATCATTCTAATATGCTGATTTGCTGCTTAAGAAACATTTCTTATTATCATCAATGTTGAAAACCATTTGTGCTGTTTAATATTTTTTGTAAAAGTGTGATATTTTTTTCAAGATTCTTTGATGAATAAAAAGTTTAAAAGAACAGCATTCATTTAAAATAGAAATATTTTACTGTCATTTTTGATCAATTTAATGCATCCTTGATGAACAAAAAAGTATTTTCTTTTAAAATATATATATATATATATATATATATATATATATATATATATATATATATATATATATATATATATATATATATATATACTGTATATCTTACTGATCTTACCTAAAAACATCAGGTAATGTAGAAACGGTTTCATTTTACCTTAAGAATAAGGTAAAAGACCTTTCAGTCTTGGGTAAATGGCCCACAAGGGAGCTATAGTGATGTAGTGTAAATATAGGGACTATAATGATATGGCAATAAACAGTGATAAACAAGAAAGTACCGCAGTGATATTGTTGCTAATAAGTGTTTCAGTGGCGTTCAGTGAGTACGGTTTAAATGTGTTCTCCTTCAGGCTGTGTTCCAGCCAGCACCTGTTATAAAGTGATGCGGTCGTCTCGCATATTTGGCCCTGTAATTTCAAAAAAGGTCATAGCGGCTGTGGCATAATTCAATATTCTTATAGCGCTGTATTAACTACATATTTAATCACCGAGGGTAGGACACTGACGGAGCGTCCTGGTGTGGCAGGGCAACGGAACATATGCGGACCAAAGTGCTGCTGTCAGCAGCACATGAAGGATGAGCACACGGCTCCTTCAAGTGCCTTCCCCCCCTGATGCACAGCTACCAAATCTGCTGTGTTATACATTCGATCAGATATCTAGCAATGACCCGTAGTCCACCTGTGTTTTTTTTTTTCTTTTTATCATATAGAGGTATATAGATGTATAGAAACTGAAAAACAGATTACAAGCCTATAAGGGATAATGTACAGCTAGACAGTCATTATCCCCAAATAAATCTGACAAGGATGACCAGGATGCGAAGCAGAGAGGTTTTTAATCACCCTAAAGGAGGTTATTTGGCTATAATGACCGACTGACTGTACTTACCTGCAGTCACATACCAAATAAATATATAAATGGAAATTAAACATTGATTTGAGGTAAAATTGTTCTATTAACTGAGAAGAAAATGTCCGCAGAGAGATAAGAGAAATTAAATTACTACTGCTGTGTATAGCAAAGCTACTGTACTTTTTTGTGTATGTAATTGTGTATTTCAGTTCAATCAGAATCATTATTTAAAATTTGACCTCAAAATGCGATTGACCAATCAGAATCAAGTTTACGAGAGAGCTGTATAATAAATACAGATACAGAGGCAGTTTTGTATAACACAACCAACTTTTTGCCACTTTTATAGTATGAGGTAGCAAAGAGAAGTCAGAAAATGGTAAGAACAGAGAAGAGATAAGAACACGACTGAGAAATAACATTGGCCAGACTCGTATGAGGCCTCTGGCTCAACATGGACATTTGCTAGCCAAAAGGCAAGGTGTTTGACAACAAATAGTCCCACATGAGTACTATTAATGGTAGATTGATGGAAAGTGAATCAAGTTCTTATCAAAAACATGAGCAAATGGCAAAAAAGTTGATTCAGAACAATAACTTATTTTCAATACAATCATTCAGATTGTTAAACATTTCAACTAATTTGTTGAAAAGAACAGACCAAATAGTTCCAAATATATCCATTCTAACTGATTTGTGAGATTAACAGAACAAACTGTTCACAAATTGTCCACTTATTCATATTAAATTTGCAACAGTAAAATTTTCCATAGTAAGAGCAGCAAAAAGATCTGGAGAAAAGCATCGGAGTGACACTATTCATTTGGTTTCAAAATGTAGTGAACTGAACATTTAAAGGGATGGTTCACCCAAAAATGTCTCAAATTCTGTCATTAATTACTCACCTTCATGTCGTTCCAAACCCGTAAAACCTTCATTCATCTTTGGAACACAAATTAAGATATTATTGATTAAAATCCCAGAGCTTTCTGACCCTCCATAGACAGCAAGGGTCCTACTACGATCACGACTCACAAAGGTACCAAGAACATTGACAAAATAGTCCATGTGACATCAGTGGTTCACCTGTAATTTTATGAAGTTACAAGAATAGTTTTTTTTGCACAAAAAACTAAAATAACAACTTTATTCAACAATTCTTCTCCTCCGAGTCACCCTCTGCCTCCATTATGGAGAGTAACACAACATAATTAATTCATGACAGAATTTTCATTTTTTGGTGAACTATCCCTTTAATACTCCTAAATCCTCTTGAAGTCAGCAAAAATGGTCATTTACAACTCATCTACTTCTGAAATGTGATGAATTTCTGAATGACAAAACATATGCAATATGAAAAAGAGAAAAGAAAAAAAACATCCATCTGGACTTGATTGGTTTGCAAAAAATGGAGGAAAAACATACTAGACTGAGCAGGTCAAATACAAGTTTGCTCAAAACAAGGTCTAACAAGGTCTATTTTGATTAAAGATTACATTTTTTTCCCTTAAGAGTACTGTGCAGCAATGAATCATTTGAAATAGACCAGGAACGTGTATTTAAAAAAGTAAATAGAGTCTATTTTATTTCATATTGACTTTTTAAGGTCAATAATATCAGAGGAGCTGAGATCATAGATGTACACTGGTGTGTAAACTGGTGCACGTCTATATCTAGTCTACAGCTATCACACAACACGACACCAGTTTCATCAAAGAAACTCTGAGATTGTCAGGTGGTTAGAGAATGCAACCCATCATGCTCAGCTGCACACTGTTCATTGTGCGGCTGCAGCATCTGTTTACAGCTCAGCGGCAGTTCCTGTGCAAATCATCAGGTGGAGTGAATTGGACTTCAGGCAGGATGCGCCTGGCTCATTCCTGTTCATTAATGCTGCTATATCGGGCTCCAGCTATCAATGCAGGCTCGCAGCGAGCAAAAGGCATCACCGCACGCCTGCTCGCGACTGAAATTACAGCCGCCTCCAACGGCACACCAGAAAAGAACATTAAACCCAGAGAGATGCGCACCAACAGACAGAGCTGACAAGTAAATTGTTTCTGAAGCAGCAGGCAAAGGAATACGGGGAAAGGAGGGGGAATAAAGGGAGATGAGAAGGAGGGAAGGTAAACAAGTGAGGAGAAGGAATCATAACGGACAGGAGTGTGAAGCAATAAAGAGGAAAATGGTTGAATAACAGGGTGATTTGGGGAGGTATCATCCTGGCTGATGTGAATTAAGGAGAGAAAGGCTAGAAACGGAGAAACAGAGGGCCAAAGAGAGCTCCTTGCAGAAGTCGGTCGTGATGAATTTGCAGGAATAAACTAAGCTTTACAGGGAACGTACAATATGCTGCTAGCCATGAAAAAAAAACTGATGACACCCTCGCTCAGGTGTCCTTAGGTAAAAATGTACAATATGAAAAAAGGGTTTAAATTAAATAAAGCCTTAGAGGAATAGTACACCCACACAATAAATATTTAGATTTGTCTTAGTTCATTCACTCTCGTGTAATTTCAAGCCCACATGACTTTTTCTTCTGTGAATCATACAATGTGTTTTTTTCTATATAGTACAATTCAAAAGTTTAAGGTCAGTAAGACTTCTTTTTTTTTTTTTTTTTGGAAAAAAAGCACACAACTGTTCAACATAGATAATAATTAGAAATGTTTCTTGAGCAGCAAATCTGCATATTAGAATGATTTCTGAAGGATCATGTGACACTGAAGACTGAAGTAATGATGCTGAAAAAACTTTTAATTTGTAATAATATTTCACAATATTTACTGTAGTTTTGATGAAAAATGCAGCCTTGGTGAGAAAAATAAAAAATAAAAAAAACTTAAATGCACAGTAGAAGTGGAATTTGACTCCATAAGACAAATGCAAATGTTTGACTCCATAAGACAAATGCAACTGTCATATAGACTATTTTATAGCAATTTTATTGTGCATTTGTGTCATTTTGAAGATTTATAAAACCAGACTCCATTTCCTTTCATTATATGGACAAGAACAGCCAGGACAAAAATAAACTTTCCTCTAAATCAAGTCAGTCATGTGGGTTTGGTACAACATGAGACTAAGTAAATGATTTCAGGGTGAACTGTCTCTTTAAAAGCTCAGTGGTTCCACTATGACTCATAAAATTTAATGCATCTGCTTCAATTCTCAAAACACAGTCAGAAGATAGCAGTCGCTCCTGACTGATGTCTGTCGTTTATCTTGAAATCCTCCTTTCGTTTAACATTATTCATCATTCACCTGAAATAGTGAACTAGTTGATCTGACAATCCCTTGAATGGTGTCCATCACACAAACAGACAGTTCATCATACGACTGGAAAAACACACCAGAGCCACATGGGAAAGGCACATAAGCCTGCACTTGCAGAATATAAGTCTGGATGTTTCTGTGCAAGTGTTCCCATAAAAATAACTGGGTTTTTCAAAGTTCAAGTGCAATTAATAGGCATATGTGTCTGTTCCACATAGCTTGGGAATAACCTAAGGAATCCACATCAGAACCTGGGAATGAAAGCACAAAACACAGGGCTCATGCACGCTTACCTGGAACCAAAGGACCCTCCGACAGCTCCGACTGGACAAACTGCAGCAAGGTGAAAATGATGAGGACTGTGGCGCCTGACCATGTGACCTGCATGATTCTTAGAGAGATGGCATCCCTGGACGTCTCCGAGATTAATCTGGACAGACAAAGAGAAAAACAAAGGAATTAAATGGTGGGAACTTCTACTAACACATTTTTGTATAAGATAACCAATGATTTTATAGGATATTATGGTTTATTATAGATTTCTTATACTTGAAATAAACGTTAGCTGAAATATGTTTTAAAAATTACTTATATTATTTCTACTTTTAATTTAGTTTAACTTCAAGTAATAAAATAAAACTAATATATAAAAGTGTTAAAAAATAAAATAAAACATTAAAAAATACACAAACAACATTACTAAAACTTTAAACTAAAATTAAGGTAAAAACAAAAATATAAAAATTAAATCTAATGCAAAATATGAACAAAAACAAAATATTATAATGATACAAAAATAACACTGGTTGGTGGTCAATTGTACATTTTCTTTTATTTTCTTTTATTTTTTCTTTTTTTTTTTTCTTTTTGCTTAATCAATGCAGATGCATTGAGTCAAAACACAAAATGTAGCTATTCAGTCTGGTGTCAATAGACAAACCTATTTAAAGGGATAGTTCACCCAAAAATGAAAATTTGATGTTTATCTGTTTACCCCCAGGGCACACAAGATGTAGGTAACTTTGTTTCTTCAGTAGAACACAAACAAAGATTTTTAACTCAAACTGTTGCAGTCTGTCAGTCATATAATGCCAGTCAATGACGCGTCAGCCTGCTCTGGCACACATATATACATATATATATATATATATATATATATATATGTAGATGCCTCATTTATACAAACACACGACTGTTTCTATGGGCCGCGATACGTAAGGATCTATGTATATATCTCCGTCTATGTGCCAGAGCAGGTTGACGCCTCACGCGCCGGATGTTGTGACAGTCGGATATTGCGGTGTATCAGAGGTAAACAATTATATAAATACTGTTCAGTTTCTCACACAAACCGATTGTTTCGTGTCTTAGGACATCAATGTATCGTCACGAGCCACAGGGTTTAATTTGGATTTGTCTGTGCATGTTTTTTTTTTTACTCTCAAAGATTTGGTGCCCATTGACTGGCATTATATGACTGGTTTGAGTTAAAAATCTTCTACTGAAGAAACAAAGTCACCTACATCTTATGTGCCCTGGGGGTAAGCAGATAAACATCAAATTTTCATTTTTGGGTGAACTATCCCTTTAAAGAGGTGAATTTTGTGACACAGAAGACTGAAAGATTAAAGCCAATTTTTTCATGTACCAGACTTATTTGGATCAATGCTCAAGGCTGATATGAAATCTCATGCTCAGTAGGAATATTGCCTGTTGGTTCAAAATGAATCTGTTGGTAAATCTGACCAACCATCTGCAAAATACAAGTGCAGATTGTGTGCCAGCCCAGCCCGATCTGAAACCCAAAATCAAAGAGTAAGTGTCACAGTCTTTGGATGCAATAATGATTTTCAGAGCCGATGAGAACTCACATGACAAAACACAACTGATCCAGAAATATAAAAATGACTTTTAGGGGTCAGTTTTTGCAAAGGATGTCATTTTGGTCATGCAATTCATCTTGTTCAATCCAAATCGCTTTTGTTTCATTGTATACTTGCCAAAAATAAAAAAAATAAAAAATAAAATAAATTAAAATAAAATAAAATAAAAATGATTATATATAAAAACGCAAAGGTAAATATTAAAAGTTCACTTCATAGACACCTCTACTTTTCTAAGACACTTCATAATTCTCTTTAACCATAATGGCTTGTTTGTGGTAGACACTGTTAGCTTGTTGACAGAAAGGCTTTATTCTCCTCTTATCGTAGGACGCAGAGTAAACATTCTCCCTGTCTCCATTTGGACCATTTCCTGGCCACGGAGCTGAAACGGCGGCGTAGAGCTCCGCTATCTGATTGGAGCAACCGGCCGTCTCATTGTCACACTCGTACCTTATCATCCTTTATTTCTCCCAGTGTTCTGGCAGCCCAATAGAATTATTGTGCATAACAATTGCATAATTTGCATGCCATGATGACAGACGCATTTATTACAAACCGGACGATCGAGTAAGAGTTGCATTTATTTTTGGCTCTTGGCGGTTTTTTTTTCCCCCTCATTCCCTCATTCATAAAACACTCAGGTCTGCTCCCTCCAAGTATTCTGTGCTGGACACAGGAGGGTCGGACTGAATTCTTCCAGATAATTGTGTCAGATAGGCAGCCAAAAGCATCTTTCACAAGCGATCAGATAAACACCCAATTACCAGCGGTGAGATGCCACTGTCGGCGGGGCAGAGGAGGTGCGCCGCACCAAGATGGCCTCCTCACCTGACAATCTACGCCAATGAGTTTAGGCAGAGGAGACAGCTAAGAGTAATTATTCAATTCTGTTGATTAATGAATACAACCATTGAAGATAATGGAAGATTTATGTGTAGGACCTCCTCTTTCCAAATTACATGCACATGAATTGGGCCAATCAGCAACAAACAGACCTGAGCCAACAAAAATCTGTTTACTAGCCTTTTCTCCAGTTTATCTTTGCAAACGCATACTTATTTGTGAGCAAGAAATGTATGTACATGTATGCAAATGTGAAACGTAGAGGTAAAGTCTGAAACTCTGATTTCAGAGAAAGATGCAGTGTCAAATTCCAGCCTGAATGAGTCATCTATTAAGTGTCATCTGGATAACAGATCAATATGGATCAACATTTAAAGGAAGAGTTCACCAAAAAAAATAAAAATAAAATAAAATAATTGTAAAAGAATAAAAATAAATAAAATACTAATTAAATAAATAAATAAATTTATAGTTATATAAAATGTATCATATAATACTCTGTAATAGGATATACAGGATATAGCATATAATAATGTATTATAAATAATATTTAATAATTTTATATTCAAATTTATTTTTTAAATTTATGTAAATATATAAATTGAAATATGTTAACCACTAGTCCATATGAAAGTTAATTTGTTGAGACTGTAATAAAATAAATGTAATCTAATGAGATATTAGCAACAACAATAAAAAATAATAATAATTTAAATATAACTTATAATCCACCATATGAAAGTTATTTAAAATCTAAATTATTATTAATAATAATAATAAATTTTATTAAATTTAAATGTCAAAATGTATTTAAAGTTAAAATACATTAAGTTAAATTTAATTTTGTAAAATAAAATTCTACAATTTAAAAGGTAAAAAGTAATATAAAAATAATAAAATGTTCTAGAAAGATAAGATTATAAAGAAATTATGTAGAGACAAACTAAATAATAATATTAATAATATGAATTATTATTAATTATTATTAATTATTGTTATTATTATTATTATTTCATTTAAATGTAATTGTATAACTCAAAATGCATTTAAAGTGTAAAATATATTTTAAGTTATATACATAAAATTTAATTATACATGGCAAAATGTACATAAAATGTGCATAAAAATATGAAAAGTCCTTGAAAGTTAACTTAAGATTATAAAGAAATTAAATGTCATGAGACAATTTATTAAATAATATTCATTTATTTGCTTATAGTGGTGAAAAAAAATACATAATCTCCCATGAACTCTTAATTTAACCTAAAATAGAGCCAAATATTACTCAGAATATCCAGTTTGTCTCATCATGACAACAACCCTGTCTCGACATTATATCAATCATCTTTCTGTCTAAACGTTGGAATTGCCCATTAAAAATATCCTTATCTGTCAATCACTAGTCCACAACCAGGCCCAAACTCACTGACTCACTGTAAAACTCTGTACCCGATTTGAAACAACAAAGAAAGTTACAACAAAAACAAGATGAAGACATTTCAGTTTTGAAAAATGCACAACAAGTGCTTTCTGTGTGAAAATGCAGGTCTTTTGGTGTTCCTTTCTCTTTTCTTCTCCTGCTCCTGGAGTTTCTTTGTTGTGGTGGGCGACATGAACAAAGTCAACACCCATCCCGACCCTTCATGTACTGTTTTGAGCTTTGGCAGACACCGACTAAACTGTCATTTCCTTTACACACTGCTTTCATTTGCAACATGACATGACACCATTTCCACATGAATAGGTCTCCTCACATCTCACAAGGGGCGTCTGGCGTGTTAAAGGTGGAGGCATATAGCAGGTAAATTATTGCAGGAAAGTGTTCAGAGAGCTCTGAGAAATCAAATGCACTTCAAATTACCTCTGACAACACCCACTGTTCCTTTCAGCTTAATCTCTCGCCTTTCATCTTCCAATTTCTGCCTCTGGAGCTCCCAGTAAGTTCAGCCCAGGGAGCCAGATGCTACGAGAGCTGGGGAGCGGAAGGAAAGAGACAACAAAGAAAAAGATACTGACTGATACTGCGATGCAGACGACGGCCTGCGATTGTTCACAATCAAAATCATCCTCCATTTCTTTTATGGTCCAAATGGTTAGGAAACAGAGATGCTCAATATCGCTATCATTATCTTTGCACAGCGCTGGCTTTTCCCCATGGGCCCCTGTGCTTATTGAGAAGGTGGCTGTAGGTTCAATTAGCCTGACCGGACCTTTTTGAGGGAATAATGCAATGCGCCGACAGAAGTGTGCAATGCAAGCCATAAGGAGTGGAGCGTTCTATAGTGGCACGCTTACGTATTCATTCCCTGTTCACGCTTTAGAGCTACATCGTGCACTATCTGGACGACGCAGATGCCATCCCCCAGGACTACAGCCAGGACAGTGAGTAAACACATATTCGCCTATTGTTCATGATTTCCAGGCATTTCAGCAAAACCTCCAGCGCTGCATTTCCACTGGCCGTTCCTCCTCCCTGTTCATTAATTTGAAAGCAGGCTGTTTGGATTGGGCACCATTTAATCACATTTAGGAGCTACGGCCTGGAGGCAAACACAAATACTTCAACATAACCAGGGCTGGACACTTTAATTGAGAACGCCTTTAATATCACTGAATTTGAATTGAGCTATTCAAGATAAAGAAGTGGTGGTAATTTAAAGGCAAAAATCTGTCATTTCTGTCCCATTAGCATCACCAAACAGAATTGAAAAATTGATGATTGGTCAGCCAAACGGATAGGCAAACCCCAAAATCACAGTGATGGTTGAGTAAATGTTGCTGTATATTCTGTATTACTATATATTCATATGCATGCATACAAACATTAACACATTTACACTTTTCTATTCATTAATTTTATAGTCATTTAATATATAGAATTTATTTTAAAATAAATATACATATAATGTACATATAATGTATAATGTACAAACAGTATAATGTAAATAAATGTATAAAAGATATTTTATAAAATATATTTTAATGTATTTAATCATATTTATATGAAATTATCTAGTTATCTAGTTAAAGTAAATTATCTATTATAATAATATATACAGTATAAACATATACTGTACATACATGATAAACATTTACACAGAAGTTTTTATATTCATTAATATGAAATAAATCAAATCAATTATTTTAAAAAACACAATGCTTTCCCAGAATTTTCCTCTAATTTTCCTCAAAATTATATATATATATATATATATATATATATATATATATATGTGTGTGTGTGTGTGTGTGTGTGTGTGTGTGTGTGTGTGTGTGTGTGTGTGTGTTTGTGTGTGTGTGTTTGTGTGTGTGTATGTGTGTGTGCATGTGTATGTGTGTGTGTGTGTGTGTGCGTGTGTGTGTGTGTGTATATCTCTTCTTGTATCTTGTTGTGTCTGGCCAATTCAATTTCAAGTCACATTCATAAATTGAATTAAATTCTTAATTTTGCCCAGACCTGAAACAAGCAACATGGGTCCTTTACTATTTATTTTTATTGCTTCCCATCCACTCTCACCTGTACTATAACTTATTGTTTTTAATGCATTTAATCAGTAAGATCTATAACATCCATTAACATGTCCAAAAAATGCTCTAACTAGAAGTGGTACGATGCAGTAAAACTCAAACAAGATGCTGGCATTCAATTTCCATGCACACTCTCCAACAAGCCCTCTGAATAAATATCAAACTGTTCGAACAAACACAATTTCATGCTCAGACATTCAGCCTTTCGATTATTGTAATCCGTTATCAGCATGTGAGGTCAGTGAAGCTCGCGCCACAACGTGCGGCTCGCGGGGCATGGAGATGAGTTTGGAGGCGGGGGGAGAAGCTTCTGCGCTAGAGCTGCTGAATCATGTGCCACAACTAGTCTTCTGGCAAAATTGCCCCGCAAAAAGCTGTTGAATAGACGAATTCGGATAGCAGGCTTCATTACATACTACAAACACACCGTCAATACCCATTGTGTGAACGCAGTCAAGTGAGAAAGCAATGGAAAAGGAAAGAACGAGGCTTTGCCGCAGACATGAGGACAACCTCCTTAAGTGACTGCTCAGCTGTTTTGCAGAGTCAATGTCATGTTTGTTATGGATGGCGCCGTTCGGCTTCCTCCACGCAGCTCCGCCCTCGTAAAGATAACGGACAGGGTTTAAACGTCCTGTGTTTACAGTGCATTAATATTTCTGCCACTTCATTACAATAAAAGGATTAACCTGCAGCTCCGCTTTGCAGGAACACCACACCGCCTCTTCCTCTCAGTGTATATTAGCTCCTGTCGGCCAGCAGGAGAGCACACACTAATCATGATCATGATGTGCTTGCACATGCTATGCGAGCACACACACGCTCATTCTCATTCTCAAGCACCCATTTCTCACGCTCTCACAGGACCGTGCACAGAAAGATGGAAGAAGGGCAATGCGCTATGAATCTTGAGTGCAACCTAACACGATGACAGGCCTTTGCTTACAAAACCAAGGTCGGAGATGTCAACTTGGCTGAGAGAGTTTTAACTAGGGTTCAAACTATGGAAACAGCATAGTGTTTTTGCTAAGGCAAGCATCTACTTTACAGTTCATACTTTGAACAAACCCCTATATGCAAGTACTTCACTTTGGCATGTAACTGTAGGCACTGAGGACATGAATTGTGCAACTTGTTCAGAGAAAATGTGCAATTACTTTTCCGAGTCATAAGGCTTACGATTTTCATTTAGCAGCTGATATTAAAAAAAAAAAAAAACTGTAAGAAGCAAGTGCATAATATTTACTTTCAGATACCTCCCAGTTATTGGTGTTAATCTGGTACCCGGTGCCAAATTCCTTAATTATCTGACAAACCCTATTTAACTGGCAGCCTAACGTTCCAGTTTTCACTGACTTTGCAAGATGGTGAGCCGTTCTAAAATGACTGAAACCCTGCGACAGCAGGTTGTCCAGATGAAGGTCAATAGCTGCCATAGCAAGAGAAGTTGGTCGTTTTAAATCTGTGATTTCTAGAATATTGCATCTTTACAATGTCACTAAATCAAAAAGGTCCACAAAAGCCCAATGCATGAGAGGACAGGATAATGTGGAGACTCTCAGTGGGCAATCGGTTCAGCACTGCAGCTGGAATTGCTTGCCAGTTCAGTGCTGAACAGGGTAAGGGTCTGTTTCGGCATACAGTGTCTTGACATTTAAGAGAATTTGGACTGAAAGTCCACTTCCTCTCATCAGCAGAAAGAATCAAAAATCTAGACTAACCTTTGCTGAGGAGCATGTTGTGTGGACAGAGGAGAACTGGTTGATTCAAGCTTTTCTCCTCTATTTTATCTTATTTTAGGCTTTTATTTATTTTTTAAATCTTACTTTTATTGTTTCTCTAGTGCTTAAATGCTTTGTGTCTTTATTGCCTGCTTCTTTTAGCCTTGTAAAGCACTTTGGTCAACACCAGTTGTTTTTAAATGTGCTATACAAATAAACTTGTATTGTATTGTATTGGCTCAAAGTTCACTTCAGTGATGAAAGCAAGTTTAATTTATTAGAGTCAGATCGGAAACATTATGTTTGTCATCAAACTGGGAAAAGACTGAACCCAAAGTGTGTAAAGAAATCAGTGAAAGGTGGAGGAGGAAGTCTCAAGGTTTGGGGATGTTTTCTGCAGCAGGAGTTGGGCCTCTTGTACAGCTACATGGCAGAGTGAATGCAAATGTTTATCAGAGTCTCCTGCAGCAACACGCAGTTCCTTCCCTGTAAGCATCTCCCAATCAGCCCGCAATTTTCATGTAGGACAATGCCCCTGTCACACAGCAAAATGGGTAAAGCAGTTCCTTGAAGCCTTTCCTTTCCTTTATTTTTGTTATATATGTATTTATTTACTTTACATATTTATTTTTGATTTATGTACCTTGTCTTTCTATTGTGAAATGATGTTTGAGAAAATGCATGGAAAAGCAATTATGAATTTGAAAATATACAATGTACTGTACTATAAGTTATGTAAATTTTCTAAACAAATAACAAAGAAAAAGGTTAATCTGTCATAACATTAAAAACAGCTTATCAGTATCAACCGAACCTAGCTTCTCAGTGAACTACGGCTCTGTGTAGTAAATGCCGCTCCATCTGAAAACAGGTGATGGCGATTTACTACTAATCACAGAACCGGCTTTACTGACGAGATGCGCATGATAATCGAATTCAATTAATTGCACAGCCCTAGACAGAATGGCTTCAATCCTGATTCAACAGCTTTTATATGACAAGCATGTACACTAACCACTGCACCACATCTCCAACAACACATTATTTAACTCTACCACTCCATAATCCTCAGAGATGGAAATTTGAGTCACAAGCTGTTAACATCCCCGCTTGCGTTTACCAAAATCGATTATGAACCGGATAAACCACCGACCTCTTCATATATATTTTTAGCACAACATCATTTATTCAAAAAATTTGTAAAGCCTGGTTAACAAGACACACTGGATATCCCTGGTGGAAACGTTTGGGGTAATTACGTTTAAGGTGTGAAAGCGTCTGTGCATGCAAGCCTCTTATTAAAGCTGCAGGTCGAGCCAAAATTACGATTAATTTTCTGCAAAAGCAACAGAGCGTTCCTGGCCGACGAGGAGACAGACAGGCCCGGTCACCGAAGGGACCGACCGTAGTTATCCGTCATTTGGTCTGCAGGATCGTGGAGAAATTAAAAGCTGATTATATCCTGAGGGGAGAAGAGGAAGACCGTGGTCCCCCCTGGTCTGCGAGCTAAATTTGATGAATTAGTCCCAACTGTCTACCAAGAAGAAGGAGGGGGGAAACATGACAGAGTTAAGAGCCGTCCTCCATCAAGACAGAGGCTACTGGACAATTCATTTGACTAAAAGCTCCAGGAACAACATTTCATGTTATTTTGAAACTTTAAAGCCTTCAAAACGCTTATAAATGAGTTTTGATTTACGGCTGTAAGTCAGAGAGGTGTATTTGAGATCCACAATGAGGTATACGTGAAAAACATTACAAAACACAAGCCAGTTTTCGCTGTTTCCGCCACTGGATACAAAAATTGAGAGGTAATTTGGACTTTTTCCCCACAACTCTTTTTCTCGAGTTTATATCTTACAATTTGAGGTTTTGTTTCGGAATTGCAAAGAAGAAAGTACAAATTGAAATATAAAAACTCAGAAATTCGAGAAAAAAGCAAGAATTGCAAAAAAAACCTCACAATTGCAAGATAAATGTCGCAATTATGTTTTTTTATTTTTTATTCCGTGGCGGAGACAAAAAACAGAATTGCGTGGTAAACTCAGAATTCTCAGAAAAAAAAATCAGAACCACAAGAAAGAAGAAAACAGAATTGTGAGATGAGATAAAAAGTCAGTTTATACAAAAAGTTTATTCAGTATCTTGCAGTTCTGACTTTTTTAAGAATTGCAAGTTTACATCAATTCTCCGTTCATATCCTGCAATTTTGACTTCTTAGAATTGTTAGGAAAAAAGAGTGCAATTCTGAAAAAAAATTCTGAATGGCAAGATATAACCTTGAAAAAATAAATGGAAACAGGCTTCCATACAAAACAACCAATAATTTGTCGCTATCGTTGATATAATGAGTTATAGACAGATGCATTATGGGAAAGACGACCTTCAAAAGCTGCATTCACTACAGCACACACGCTTATCTTGATGTAGGACACATGTGTGATCCTTCAACTGAAAGGTGGTTTTCCACATTATTGCTCAATTCAAAGGTGTCTGCGCTGCTCAGGCAGAGAGCGGGTCTCATTTGGAAGACGCCTGGGCTCTATTTGCCCATTCTGATTGGATCAGCAGGAGAAAGAACAAAGAACGCCGGCTTTCTATTGTGCCGCTTTGTATCCCAGATGTCAGAAGTCCAGCATGCAAACAATAAAGCTTCTGCCACACTGACTACGGCAGTCATTATCCTGAGCAAGGATCGCTGGATTTGCCCTACTGCAATCATAAGTCTAATTAAGAGCGATGCTTTGTAAGCATGGAGGTTGCACGATGTTAATTACCAGAGTAGCGCACTGCGAACACATCCCTAAATGCCACTTGGCATTGTTCTGGGCTGGTACTTGTCACCGTCCCGCCACGAAAACACTTGGGACGTCTTCTGCACGCTGGCGCTCACTGGAGGATGACATGTTATGATTTAAAACAACTGACTGTCACTAAAAATATACAGTTTAATTTGCATACATGGCAAAGCTGACTTGTTAACTCTAGCTGCCATAGTTGAAACAAAGTTCACTGTAAGGTGCAAGAAATACCAAGAATCATCCAGAAAATATTTTAGGATTTTTAAAATTGTTTTCAAGTCTGTAAGTTTTAGCAATACTTGTTTCTAAGAGATTTGATACTGGAAGAAATTATGAAAGATTTGTGTGTATTTCCCATTATTTAGTGACCCAATAGTAACTCAGATGTACATGTGCATCAAAATGAGCAAATCTAAAGCTAAAGATCTGAAGATATTATAAACCACTGTTCAAAAGTTTAATGTCAGTAAGTTTTTTGCAAGAAATTAATACTTTTATTTAGCAAGGATGCATTATATTGATCAAACGTGACAGTAAAGACATTTATTTCAAAAATGTTCTTTTGAACTTTCTATTTATCAATGAATTCAACCCTCAATATCAACACTGATATTGAAACTGAATTTCAATGCTAATAAGAAATATTTCTTGAGCAGCAAATCAGCTTATCAGAATGATTTCTGAAGGATCATGTGACACTGAAAACTGGAATAATGATGCTGAAAATTCAGCATTGCATCACAGGAATGAATTACATTTTAAAATATATTCAAATAGAAACAGTTTATTTAAATTGTAATAATATTTCACAATTTTACCATTGTTGCTGTTTTTTGATCAAATACATGCAACCTTGGTGAGCATAAGAAACTTCTTTCAAAAAAAAAAAAAAAAAAACCTAACTGACCTCAAACTTTTGATCAGTATGTAAATCACATTTACATCTAATATTATGCAATTACATAAATTTATACAAACAATTTAATAAATATAACAAAGAGAAAGGGAATATTACACCCAAAAATTAAAAAAAATAATAATATTTACTCACCTTCACAACCAGTATAGGCTAACTTTTCTTCCATGAAACTCTAAAGGAGCAAAATGTACAAGCTGCTTTTTTTTCCCAATAAAGTGAAAGAGGATGGTTATAGACAAGTTCTAAAAATGGCAAAAAAAAGACCACAAAAGTACCATAAAAGTAGTCCATGTGTTTTGTGCACTACATTCCAAGTATTCTGATTTCATACAAAGGCTATACGAAGACCTAAAGTACAGTCACGTAGAGTATTTTAATGGTGTTTTTAAGCATTTTTTTGTCTTTTTTGAAAAAGTGCAACATAAACATTATGCAAAATATCTCCTTTTGTGTTTCACTGAAGAAAGTAAGTCAGACTAGTTTGGAACGACATGAGGGAGAATAAAATTCATTTTTGGTCGAAGTATCCCTTAACCAGCCTTCATTGTCAGACTACGTTAACACCCTGAATGCCATCATATTCCTTGCAGACACTTCTATGCATGTAAAGTCACTGGTTGACAATCAATTTTGCTTGATTGCCAGAGCTGAACCCTGCGCTCTGACAGCAGAGCAGTTTCTAAATCCTGAGGGAAATGTTACAGCAAACAACTCAGCCCTGACAATTAAACATATCGTTCGTACACCATAATTACCACAGATAGACTGATTTGCTAAGCCCCTCAAATGAATTTGCCAGATTATTCACAAATAAATGACATCGCACTATCGGTATCAGTAAGCAGTATCACACAAGCTTAATTAAAGCTAATGCATTTTAATAACACCAGATATTTAGATTACACCTCCCATAAGCCTCAGCTAATTAGAAAGCTGATGTACAGTTGACAAACATACAATTATTTAAGCGGTTATAGACTAATAGAGAACAGAACAGCTTTGGTTACATTTACTTTGCTTTTTGGCTTCAAAAAATGTGATATCCATGTTTAAAAACCCCATTCGGCTGGTTTGCAAACAGCTTGAAACATCTCAACAGTCCTTTCCCAAATTAAACGCTCTCTATCAGATCAAGTGTTGCGTCCTCATTAAAAGCACCTGAGAGAGGAAGAGGGTACTTGCCATTCTAGTCTCCCACATAATTGTTCCTGACGAGCAATAATACAAAGGAAAACAACAGCCTGATTTGCATATCTGCGTTTATAAACAAAGCCCGCAGTCACACCTGAACTCTCGCTATTTCGCTCCGAGGGCAAAATTAACTTTCCGCCGGTGTTCGCTGATGGTATATTATCATAAATTGGCTTATTAGTTGCAGGTTATTGAGCCAAGATAGTGTGTAACTCACCGCATTTGTGTGGGAAATGAATCACATCTTAATGCGCTTTCGAGGTTCGAAGATTAATCAGAGGAGACCGCCCGTGGATGTGACTGCTTTTTTGAGAAAGCCACGAGAAGCTGGTGTCAAACGAAACACTGCAAGTCAAGAGAGGGCAAAAACAAATGTAGATTTCAAGTAATTTTCTATTGTATATTTAAATTCTTTATAAGAGATCCTGGTCTTTTATGTGGCTGTGTGATTTTTACAAATGGAATTCAAAGTGCTGTTGATAATAATAAGACTTTTATGAAGTTGCACTGCAAGCTTTGGGTCACGGAGCAGGTCCAAGAAAACCCGATTGGAAGAAGAGATCTGGGAGCAGAGGTCAAGGATATTTGAGCCTACACTGCACTTTTTTCCACTTTTTGAGATCATTTGTTGTACGTAATTCATGTACAGAGAGTCTAGGTGGCTGCCAGTGAAGTGTGAACAGTTTTTCAAGACAACTGATACAAAATGTATTTATAACATGATCAGAATCAGGAAAGTGGCTTGAAATCTGAAACTGAAAAGAAATGAATAGCTGACCAAAAACGAAAATTCTGTCATTTATTTGCCCTCATGTTGTTCCAAACCTGTACACTCTTAAAAATAAAGGTTCTTTACTGTCATTGATGGTTCCATGAAGAACCTTTAACATCCATGCAATCTTTCCATTGCACAAAAGATTCTTTATACTGGAAAAAGGTTCTAAAATGTTCTTCACACTAAGAAAAAATGGTTATTTTAAGAACTATTCTTATATGAATGGCATCACTGCAAAAAGCCATCTTTGGCATATTTATTTAAAAGAATATGATGTTCTTTTTTCTGTATAGAACACTCAAGAAGATGTTCACTTGGAATACTTGGCATAAACAAACACATCACCAGTTTGACAACAAATATGCAATATGCCATGTTTACAAATTAAAATCTGGTCTATTCATTTAAGATTTGGTTGAAGCAAACATGTTTTCGCCTGGCCAACTGTGGTTTTCAGTCAATAAATTTGTCACTTTAATTCCCATTTAAAAAATTAATTTTGATCTTCTTTTGTGTTCTCAATTCATTTCTCGGCACTTATTTCTCATAAACTGATTTACAGACCCAAATATTCACCGTTCTGCTGGTGTATTTGCTTTACCAATAAAAAAGCCCTTTAATTAAACATTTTCTGCTAGACCTGCATGAACTGTTTAAATAAGGCTTTAATGAACCTTAATAAGTCAAATATATCTATATCTTAAAGAAACTTCGTTATGACGTATTTCCAAATGCAACCTTGGAGGATCAAATTGAATTGATGCAAAATGAATGAAACAATCAATTTGAAACACGATTAAAAACGCCACCACAGATCAATGCACCTCGATTTCCTATACAACACACTGCAAACTGCAAGACTTTTGTTATTGCTGCTACTGCTGCCGTTGCTAATATTATTATGGTGTTCTTTCAGAGCCAACCAAACACAACAAAACCAACAAAATAAGAGTATCTTCTTCAACAATACGAATCAGAACAAAAACATTTGTTCAATTTTGACAAGGTGTATACTTCACTTCTATGTTTTCATGTGTCCATTTATTTCTCCAATGACAAAAGCAAAAAATTACAAAGGTATGAAATGTAATGACCCATAGTATTACAGATATACATTGTATGACCCCTGCCCCCTTCATTCTTCACATCTCTCCTTATGTCCACCTCTCAATGAGTGCATTAGACGTGTCCAGAGGCAAGCGTCCTGCTTAATGTTCCACTGGGTTATTTCTCTTTTGCTTTCAATTACAAAGACACAGCAGCAACCCAACTCTTTCCTTAAGAAGCCGCCACACACACACACACTTCTGTCTCCTGCAGGTTGATATAGATAGATATCCCTCCCTGTCGAGTCTGAATCTACATTAGGTCATTTCAATAAGTGGAGAGGCCCCAAGGCATTGGTCAGGAGCTGGGGTGGAGGCAGGCCTCCATCCGTCTTAGTTTGACTCTGACTTGCTGACACGCGGGCAGACGGATGGGGGGCCGGTGTAGCCAATCTCAGTTGTGTTTGTTATAATACTATATTAAGGGGCCTAATAGAGCATGTCAGGAAATATTGAAAGCATCACAGAAGGCTTTGCTTTACTAAAGTATGTTGTGGATGAAAGGATTCTTTTTGTTGTAAAGAAAGAGGAGGAGGGACGATGGGAATGGTTTCAAGGTGAATGCTGACCTTGGGCGTCTATGGTGGGCCACTTCCGTTGGAAAACAGGTGGAGGGTGTGGATTTGGGGGAGTGGTTTTGGACATGGCTTCATGTCATAAGCCACCCATAACTGTATACTGAATAGAAAAATTGACTGACTTTACACAACTTTATACAAAAACAGTTGTGATCAAAAAAGCACCAGACTGAAATAATGACTGGTTTTGAAGAAAACAGTTATACAGTGTTAACTAAAACTATTAAAATAATTCTTGTTCACTGAAATAAAGCTGAAATTATACAAAAAATATTAATTTAAAAAAATATATGTTGCCTTGGCTACTGGAAATAAGTTAAACGATTTAAAACGGAGGGGAAAAGTAAAGTATAAAAATGAGAGAATCACACTAAAACTGAAATAAATTATAGAATTTTTTTTTTTTAAAAATGACAAAAGGGCATAAAATTACTAAAACTAAAAGTAAATAAAAGCTAAAATACATTTTAGAATTTTTTTTAAAATGACAAAAAGAAAAACTGAAAACATAAAAATAAAAGCTAATATTAATAAACACAATAATAGTACACTGTACTATCATACACTGATGTCAAAATCAAATTCAAAGCAAAAATCATAATTATGGTCTTCACACAATAACATATTTTTATATTTTTATATTTGCAAAATAAAAAAAGTGCAATGAATAATGAAAACATTGCAGTCCATTGCTTTCGTCCTCTGTAATCACCAAATCAAATCTATGAAATACATTTTCAGCTATTTTGTTTGCCAATTTCTGTACAGTCTTTACTGAAGAATACTGTGTCATTATTTGAATTCATCTTTCAACACCAAATGTATCAGTTTTGGTACGATCTATCTCGAATAAACCCTCCTCTAAATGGCTTGTAAAACAAAATAATCACTTTACATGCTGGCCAGAATAAACTCCAAACAGGGCCAGACTAAATGTCGCAAGTCAAAAGTCTGGCTACGTGACACTACTGGACTGTTTACAGAGGTGTCGCTCAAAAACACTGTCTCGAGGGGGAGGCTGGCCAGTAGTAAAATAATAGCATCCCTGCCAGAGCCTGCTGGGATGGGTTGGGTGATGTACACCGGGGGTAATTACAGACAAATGGCAGGATGGTCCCATCAGCTCACTCCGAGAGAAAAGAGAGAGAGGGGGGACATTAAAACCAACCATTAACAAACAGAAATTGATGTCTGTCCAGAACCTCAGGGTAGTGGACTATTTGTCAGACAGCAGAACATTCATTATAATGACAAATTTTGAGTAGCAAGTGTCATATGATGTTCCATTAAGTGAGAAAGGGGAAATATTGGAAGTGTCTGGGACACAATCAGTATCTTTGTCCCGGAGCCAAAGATGGACAGAATTACAATTTCACCCACAATCCTCACCTGACCTTTAACCCAAACCTTTGTTCTTTGTTAGTCTCTGATTTAAACTTGCATGCAAATGGCCTGAGAACAATTTCCAAGTCAATCAGTCACTCACCTACACTATTGACAAGTTGCATCAATAACCTAAGGACCCATATTCAACCGAATGAACTCTCTGATCTGGATGCATGCTCCTCAGTTCATCTTCTTTTGTCTTTATGTTTGGTCTTTTACAAAGCGTTAAATCTCAAAAGCTGAAGCATTCTTCTAAATCAAGCTCCTGATCTTCCTCTGACACATAAGAGAGTTTACAAACGCATGCAAGATTTGATTCCATGTTAAAAGTGACAAACAAATTGGATGTGCAAAAGTTGCAAGGTTGGCAAAATTTTGAACATCTCTAATGCTCAGCAAGGCTGCATTTATTTGATCAAAAATACTGTTAAAAAAACAATATTGTTAAACATTAAAATTTAAATAACTGCTTTCTATTTTAATATATATTTAAAATGTAATTTATTTCCGTGATGCAAAGCTGAATTTTCAGCATCATTACTCCAGTCATCAGTGTCACATGATCTTTCAGAAATCATTCTAATATGCTGATTTGCTGCTCAAGAAATATTTCTTGTTATTATCAGTGTTGAAAACAGTTAAGTGCTTAATATTTTTGTGAAACCGCATTTCATGTTTTGAAATTTTTTGTAACATTATAAATGTCACCCTATTATTTATTTACTGTCACTTTTGATTAATTTAATGCATCATTGCAGAATAAAAGTCTAAATTTCTTTCTAAAAAAAAGTACAGTGTATTGACTTCAAACTTTTGAACAGCAGTGTATGAACAGATGTTAGCTCAACTCACCAAATGTACATTATATAAGGGATATTGTGCTGTCAGTTAGTTATCAATAACAAATTTAATGTCTTATATCACCCTGAAGGGATTTATTTTGTTATAATGACCAGATAACTACATTAATCCACTTTACTTACCAAACAAATAAATAAAATCAAGCATAAAAACAAATCAAGCACAGTGTTAGTTCTGTCAGGTCACATGATTCAAGCCTGCAACGGCTGACTTTCAGCTGATCCGTGTCTACATATAGGAATTCGACACCTATCATAACATTCCTACATAAGGTCTATTCAGTATTATTCAGCAGCATTATCACTTTCTCAGGAGCAAATTACCCTTCTCCATCCCCAGCTCCTCCTTTCGTCACTGTCAGGACTTGGCTTTCTGATATTCCTCGTTTCCCAAATCAGACTCCTTTTATCTTGAATAATGTTGTTACACTAAAATGTCATTAAGAACATAAATTATATCTGCTACAATCAAGTATTCTCAACAAAAAACTTTTCATGTAAACATTATACTTCATTCTGTCCCACCATATATGGACGTTTGTGGACTTTCTCCAGGAAGAATCCATGCACAAAATTTATGTAAATGTTTTTGGTTCATACAAACATTTCAAATCATTTACAGGAACAGCTCTATACAAACTAATGAAGTACTTCAATGTGTAACCAACACTGTTGTACCTGTTAAACCCAGCAGCTGAATAAGGTTTGCATGTGACTGCCCATTGTTCTTTAAATATTGCTGACCTTGAGGAAAGTGTGTGTTGAGTGGTTTGGATTTGATGGATGACTTATCAGTTTGCACAGTACACCTGTCACATCAAACTATATTGTCTCAAATAAAACCGTGATTCACTGCCGTGGCCGTGTTAGCATGTGACTGCGAGTGGTGGATGAAAGCTGAAGCATCACTGTATGTCTAATTTAAAAAACGCCAACCTGGCAACAAAGACCCTAACAGAGTTTTGATCAGATTTGCGAGCAGAAATTTACATGGAGATCAAATTGGCAGCCAGAACCCAAACTAAATCATTGGTGAACAGTAAATGGTGTCCAACCAAAACATGCAAGTGGGTAATTGAGAACCGACTGACCACAAAACCCAGTATGCAATGTCTGAAGGCTTTGTAGAAACCAGTTGCCATGCCAACAAACTGGGAAAAAATATTCACAGAACTAGACTGCTATGTCATTTGCACTACAAACTGGCACAGTGACTAGCCAAAGTGTCTCCTCAAACTGGCAGCGTGTCGGCTAGTTAAGATTTGGAAAACAGTGTTTGTCATTATAATTCGGAGTTAATGTTCAGTGCTTTGCTATTGTGACAGTTGAATGTTATTGCAGCAGTTAGGACATTCATGAGCCCCAGTTGGCAGAGCTATTGTGTACTTGTTGCGTTTTCCATTAATTATAAGAAAGATGATATGCAAATATATACTCTAAGACAAAGAGAAAGAGACTGGCATCAAAATATCATGGGCGTAGATTTGAGTATAGATGACTGGAAGATGTCCCTAGACCAAAATTAAGAGACTGTCCATAATACCCTAGTGATAAACCCATGTAAATCAATAATTCTATCAAAATTGTGACAGAGTATAAGTATTGAATATTTCTGTCACATACACTGTGCTAACAGGAATCAGGCTTGTTGCGAAATTCAAATAAAAAATGGATTCATTACTGGAACTTGAAATTTAATTGGCCATACCCCACAGAAAGTTGCATTAAAATGACAGGAAAAGCGATTTACTGACTTGTAATTCAAAGAAATTCGGGGAAATTAAGTTTTCTGCTACCCTGATTCACAAATGTTCATTTATTAAATATCATAAACTAAATAGGTTCCATTTCAAAACTTAATCCATCTACATGAGGCTAATTTAAACTTTCAAACATGGTTTCATCAAGCCCACATTATAAAAGTTTTATTTGACAAGCTTTTCTAGTTAAACATTGCAGCTGAATTCAAATAAATTTGAATTCTGCTTCTTTACATTCAAACGCAGTTCCGCTATCTCAGTTCAAAATCAGGAATTGAACTGGAATTTACAGGTATTCTCAATTCTGAACACTTAAGTACTGAAGACCCTGGCAGAAACGATGTCTAGCAGACGAGTTAAGCCTTGTTTGACACATTTACTGTGGCGTGAAGCACAAACCACCGCAGACGGCACACACATGCACGGAGCAGTTTACACTCAACATGTTCTCAGAAATGGCACATAGCAGTACAAACAAAATATAAGCTGTTCTGCAAGAAGTAGCAATGAGAAAAATCCTTTTTTGACTAACCACATTTGAACTATGAATATGAATTGCACAGCTTGTTAAGGAGAGGTGGGCTATTCATTTTATAAAACAGGTGAATAAAATTTCATAAATTTGCAAGTCGACAGAGACTTGGAGGTGGGCCTGCAAGAAATCGCCTAGCAAACACAAAACAATGCATTAAAATTATTCTGAACAACATCTAATTTTACAGTTGGGGAAAATTTGCAATTATAAGCACATTAGAAACATTCAACATCATCATGCACAACTAGTCTGTAACGGCACAGTTCACTGTGCCAAAACTGCATTACAATAATCTCCATTTGTATGGTAAAACTGACATTTTTAATGCCTGACAGAATGAGAGACGTCATTGAAAGAAGAGTGGCTTCTTTCAATTCGTGCCTGACTGTAGAAAGAGAAAAGCACCTACTGAAGTGACCATTTGAAAAGACCCCCCTCCCTCTCCACCCGCCTCCCCCTCCAGAGACCGAGATGAGAAGCGCTGGCTGTACTTCACATGGGCCACAGGATAGTCCTGACTTAAAAAGCACATTTAAGAACCAGTGAAGATGAAAAACACCCCAATTATCTCCCCAACCCCCCGCTGAGCCCCAAGCTGTTTTATGACATTAAAACCTGCTAAATTATTAAACACCACACGGCTTAGGATACAAATGAAAAAACGGGGACTTCTTTTTCAGAATCGTTAGTGTTTGTAGGGTGTCCGCTGATGCTGTTATGATATTCTCAGTGCTTAGTGTGATGACTTTGCAGTCACATCCCTCACGGTGATGCTGTGGGGCGCGCCAAAGGCTACGATAAACTACAAGCGGATAATAACTAAGATATGTCAGCTTAGAGATTTCATACGATTTGTGCTGAAGGTTTGAACTATGAAAGACATAATGAGCATTTGTTAAATTAATTCCAATTAATTAATTATTAATTTGTACGTATTAACAACTAACTGCATTGCATTTCATAATGTGTCATTCAAAAATGTTTATTTACTAAAGGATAGCATTGGGGTTACTGGAGTTCACCCAATGATTAAAATTAAAATTTATTCCCCGAATGTCAATCTCAAAACATGCAAGCTGCTATTTTCCTATTTTTAGCTCATTTCTATACAAAAATAGTTCATAGTGTTCAAAATGTAAATTATTTGGCTTTTAAGGTATGCATTTTATATACATTCACTGGGTATAGAATCCCATGACTTTGCCATTGCTATTGGCATTCTCTACTGTTTTGAGTATGTTCAAAAAGCTCAAAAACAACAAAATAATCCAAAATCGCACCATAAAATTGTTTCTTGAGCAGCAAATCAGCATATTAGAATGATTTCTGAAGGATCATGTGACACTGAAGACTAGAGTAATGATGCAGAAAATTCAGCATTCTCACCACAGGAAAGAATTAAATTTGATAAGATATTAAAACAGAAAACAGTTATTTTAAATGGTAATAATATTTTACAATATTGATGTTTTACCGTATTCAAATAAGTGCATCCTTGGATGTTTCTTAAAAAAAAAAAATGAAATAAAAAATTTTTTAAAAATTAAAAATCTTACCGACCCCAAACCTTTGAAAGGTATTTTTGAGCAAGTATTTTTGGTCAACTAGAACTAGTGTGAGGGACATTGCAAATTCTGCCTAAAGAAGAAGAATGTGTAGTCTGTACTTTATTATAACTACAACTACCTGGCCACAATGAACACTGAAGTAACATTCTGTTTGCTTGTTTAAGGTCTTGATAGAACGATGTGCCTCTTCTCTACATCAGGGTGAGGGCTACGATCTGTCAGGTCTTCCCACCAGATTACACACTTACACAGGGGTCACCAAACCAGGTCTCTGACATCTGTCACACACACAGGGTTTCCTGCGGACAGCGGTACAAGACAGGAAACAATTCAAGCAAACCTACCCAGAGGACATCTGATCACATCCACATGCACAACAAATAATCTATCTCCACGATTCCCCAAAGACACAGGGCGAGTGAAGAGGAGAGAAAGAGAGAGCACGAGCGAGATTTATTAACAGCCATGGGCTATTCAGGTCTGCGGTTGTTCAACGATAAGTCCGCTGATAACCAGTCATTTCCTGAGAACAGACCATACGGTGTGCACTTTTGTGGAATTGCAAAATTTCCATTTCCAATTCTAAATCCTTAGACATTGTATGATATTTAACCCCCATGGTCCAGGCCAGACCATATCAGCACGTCCCCACTGGCTGCAGCACGCAGGCTAAAATCCAATTTCTGTGATAAGCTTCAGATTTGCCGTGAGGACTGGAGTTGCGTTCCTCTTTGGACTGTATGCATTTATCCAAGAAAAGGGCAACAGAGACGGATCAGAAGTGGCAAGGGGCATGGCAGCCGCATGGGTGTGGTATGCAAGCGCAGACAGGTGTAGAATGATGATACAATTCATGTTCACACTCATTCGCTCAAGAACCACCTCTTGCTTTCCAACCCCTGATCCCCAAACACAGTCCCTGACCAGCACTGGAGAAACTACTTATGGGCATAAACCACATGCTATGGACTTGAGATAAGCTTAAAATTGGCAGTTTTCATCCATCAGAGGTTAATATGGTTTTACGCAAAGAATATGTGTGTGCAAAGAGTAAATCACTTCCTTATGGACACTGTCATTGAAGAAAGGTCCCCGAAGTGTTGCAACAAAGTTGAAGGCACACAATTATCTATAATTCTCTATAATTAGCCATTTTCACATATGAAATGCAACAGATTGCAGTAAAATGGCCTGATTACTTTTTCCGAGGACCACGTGCAACTACTTTGCATCTTTTATCTCTATTGCTACCATTCACCCATTTATATCTACAGAAAAACTATGAATATGGAAATTAACTTAAATTTGCAGACTAATTTCTTAATCTACTTGGTGTTTTGCTTGAGCATCTATCCAATTTGACATTTCTTTCCACTACAAAGACAACAGTTGCTTAACTTTTAAAGCTAGCAAAATCGGCTCAATTCAACATTTCCATGAAAGTTTCAGGATGCTACATGTGACCATTTCAACAGTAGGTTCTGTTTACAATGGTTGACTGATTTATAATTTTCAATGGTCAATGGTGATAATATCTAGAAAGCATGGCACAACCCCAACATATAATACTGTTCAAACGTTTGGGGTATGTAAAACTTTTTTATTAAAACTTTTATTCAGCAAAAATGCATTAAATTGATCAAAAAAGACACTAAATATATTTATAATATAAGTAATTAAATACCTTTAAAAAATTACTATTTATTAACACCCCTAAATTTATAATAAGTGATAAGAAACATAACTTAATAAACATTACGTCAAAAAAAAAATGTTACAAAAAAAATATATTTCAAATAAATGATGTTCTTTTGAACTTTCCATCTATCAAAGAATCCCTAAAAATGTTTTACGGTTTCCACAAAAATATTAAGTAGCACATCCATTTTCAACATTGATAATAATAAGAAATGTTTCTTGAGCAGCAAATCAGTACATTATAATGATTTCTGAAAGATCATGTGACACTGAAGACTGGAGTAATGATGCTGAAAATTCAGCTTTGCATCACAGAAATAAATTACATTTTTAAATGTGTTACAGTAGAAAACAGTTATTTAAAATTGTAAGAATATTTTACAATTGTACTGTTCCCCTTTCAGTCGGTCACTCCGAGTCACGTCGGATGACCGACGAAATTGGGATATCGCCAGAGAGACCAATCCACTTCGAGTGTAACTAAACGAGCCAATGGACAGTGGCATGCGATTATTGCATCCAGCTTCCGCTGATCACAGCGTGAGCATAAGAGGCAGCTGATGCACCGCATCAATTATCCTTTCGCTTCGGAGCCGAGCGGTAGTGGTTAAAGCTACTGCTCTCCCTTCCAAGAGAGTGTTCTGCGAGCGAGTGCGGGCGTTACGGCGCGGCAGCGGTGGTCACGGTGTCCGGGAGAGAAAGATCGTCTTCCTGCTGACAGCCACACTAGGAGTGTGCGGTGGCCAGCTCCCCTGCGTGCTTCAGCACTAAAAGAGCATTTCTCTGAAAGAGCAATTTCTCTAAAAGAGCAACACGGGTGATCGCGTCTTTTTAAAGATGTCTTTTCACCCGTGCGTTTCTGGGTGTGGTCGTTTCCTGGCGCCTCAGGACGGTCACGATCGCTTCCTCACGTGTCTGGGCATTCAGCACGCTGAGGTGGCTTTCGTGGATGGTTCATGTTCTTCTTGCGGGGACATGACCATCTCGGAGTGCGACTCTGTTATGTCAAACATGGCAGAGTCCCTCTGCCTGCCGTGATCCGGCGTGCACACTGGATCCGGTGGAGTCAGAGGTGATTGAGGATTACGGTGAGGGCTTCCCCAAGTGGAACTCCTCACCCCTCAAGCACTCCGCAGCCGGTGGAGCTGCCGAAGGAGCGCGCTGGCCACGCGTTTCCTTCGGTGCCCCCTCTGACGACCAGATGTCGATCACTGCATCGGAGGGTGGGCCCTCTCTCTCCGGGGATGATGACCCGGCTGCGTTGCCCCCTTCGGGTGTGGTAGCGTTGTCCGTGCCAGACCCAGAGATGACGGCTATGCTTTCTCGGGCCGCTGAGAATGTCGGGCTCGTGTGGAATCCTAAAAAGCCACCGTGTCCCGATCCTTCGAGGCTGGGCGAGTGGTTCCTCGGTGGGGGTGGCGCTGGTTCTCAGCGCCCCCCTCCGGTGCCATTCTTTCCGGAAGTGCATGAGGAGCTGACAAGATCGTGGAGGGCACCTTTCACTGCCCGAAACACATCTTGTAGTTCTTCCGCTCTCACCACCCTCGATGGTGGAGCCGCTTTGGGGTATGCGGGCATCCCCTCGGTGGAACGGTCTGTGGCCATGCAACTGTGTCCAACAGCCGCTTCCACCCTGCGGGGTGATCCGTGTCTCCCCTCACGGGCCTCTAGGTATTCGTCAGGTCTAACTGGCAGTGCTTATAGAGCCTGTGGGGAGGCGGCTTCCGCCCTCCACGCTATGGCGTTGCTGCAGGTCCACCAGGCCAAAGCACTGAAAGACCTGCACGAGGGTGGTCACGACCTGGCGGTTCTACATGAGCTGCGTGCTGCGACGGACCTCGCGCTACGAGTGACGAAGGTGACCGCACAGTCTCTGGGTCGTGCGATGTCCAGGAGCGCCATCTCTGGCTGTGTCTCGCTGACATGAAGGAGCAGGAGAAGGTACAGTTCCTGAATGCTCCCGTGTCACAGACCGGCCCTTTCGGCGACGCTGTCGAGAGCTTTGCCCAGCAGTTCTCGGCAGCCCAGAAGCAGACTGAGACAAACACATCATGCGCCGGAGGAAACCTGCTGCTTCCACTCCGGCTGCAGCCACTCAGCCTGCTCGTCGCCGTGGGCGCCCCCCTGCGGCCGCCCCCGCTCCCGCGCAGCCGCAGCAGCCTTTCACCAGGCAGCGTCGTGGAGCCGGTCGCAGGCAGGACGCCTAGCCCGTCCAGGCCCCCGCCAAACCTGGCGGCAAGCGCAAGTGCAAGAGGCCCTGGGACGGTTGACCCAGAGATGGAGGAGACTGCTCATCGGGAGATGGTGACTGCACCACTCCCTCCCCCGGAGGAGGGCCGGGTGGAGTATCTTTTGTTCATTTTGTTCCGCCTCCAGCGGTACCCAAAACATCAGTAAAGAGCGGTCTCCTCAATCTCCGGGTCTCAAGAGGAGGAGAGTGGTGATCCGTGCATCACAGGATCGCTTCCCTCCTCCTCTCTCGCCAGCAGGCAGCGGGTGGTTGCCCAAGAGCACCCCTCCTGCCCATTTGTGGAACCAGGTAAGGGCAGTAGCACTCCAGTCCCCGCTTCAAGTCGTCAAACGCCGGGCTGTCACAAGCCTCAAGCCGGGTTCCTGTGTCTCCTCCCACGCAAGGAGAAATCAGGTGAGTGCTACACTACACACCCAGACCCCGCCCCCTGCCGTCACAGGCCAGGCCGTCACAGGCCCTGGGGCCGGTCCCTGTGTTCCACCTCGCTGCCCCACCGCGGGCATGTCGGTGGGCCCGTTGGCCCCGCTGGTGCGGTCTCTCGGAGCCTGGTTAGCGCTCCCCAGCCCGTCCCGGTGGCTCCTGCGGACCATCAGACTCGGCTATGCGATTCAGTTCGCCCGGCGTCCCCCCCAAGTTCAGGGGCATCCGGTTCACTTCAGTCAAAGCCATCGATGCCCCTGTCTTGCTCGCAGAGATTGCAGTCCTACTGGCGAAGGATGCAATAGAGCCGGTCCCTCCAGCCGATATGAGGTCGGGGTTTTACAGCCCTTACTTCATTGTGCCCAAGAAAAGCGGTGGGTTACGACCGATCTTGGATCTGCGAGTTTTGAACCGTGCACTTCACAAGATGCCGTTCAAGATGTTGACGCAGAAACGCATTTTTGGATGCGTCCGTCCCCTAGATTGGTTTGCAGCAATCGACCTGAAGGACGCGTACTTTCATGTTTCGATTCTCCCGCGACACAGGCCATTCCTGCGATTCGCGTTCGACGGTCGGGCATATCAGTACAAGGTCCTGCCCTTCGGGCTGTCCCTTTTCGCCTCGTGTCTTCACCAAAGTCGCAGAGGCGGCCCCTTGTTCCCTTGAGAGAACGGGGTGTGCGCATTCTCAACTACCTCTACGACTGGCTCATACTTGCACAGTCTCGAGAGCTGTTGTGCGCACACAGGGACCTGGTGCTCAGGCACCTCAGCCAGTTGGGCCTTCGGGTCAATTGGGAAAAGAGCAACTCGTGCCAGTGCAGAGGATCTCTTTTCTCGGCATGGAGTTGGATTCGGTCAACCAGACAGCACGCCTCACCCAGGAACGTGCTCAGTCGGTGCTGAACTGCCTCAAGACTTTATCAGGCAGGACAGCGGTCCCACTGAAACTCTTTCAGAGGCTCCTGGGGCATATGGCTGCAGCTGCGGCCATAGTTCCGCTCGGTCTGCTCCATATGAGACCGCTTCAGCACTGGCTCCATGGTCGAATCCCGAGGTGGGCGTGGAAACGCGGTACTCACCGGGTTCAGATTACACCGGCCTGCCGCAAGACCTTCAGCCCGTGGTCAGATCCTTCGTTCCTTCGGGCAGGAGTGCCCCTGGAGCAGGTATCCAGGCATGCTGTGGTATTCACGGATGCCTCGACCACCGGCTGGGGTGCCACGTACAACGGGCACGCAGTATCAGGGGTTTGGACGGGCCCCCTTCTGCGTTGGCATATCAATTGCCTCGAGTTGCTGGCAGTATGCCTTGCCCTGTGCCGCCTCAGAGGGCGCCTTCGGGGCAGGGACGTTCTGGTCCGTACGGACAACACTGCGACCGTTGCCTATATCAACCGGCAAGGCGGTTTGCGCTCCCGTCGCATGTCGCAACTCGCCCGCCACCTCCTCCTCTGGAGTCAGAAGCATCTGAGGTCCCTTCGTGCCATCCACATTCCAGGAGTGTTCAATCAGGCGGCCGACGAGCTGTCTCGAGCGGCACTTCCTGGGGAGTGGAGACTCCATCCCCAGGCGGTCCAGCTGATTTGGAGTCGGTTCGGAGTTGCTCAGGTAGACCTGTTTGCATCTCCAGAAACCACCCACTGCCAGTGGTTCTACTCCCTGTCCGAGGCAACGCTCGGCACGGATGCACTGGCACACAGCTGGCCCCAGGGCTTGCGCAAGTATGCGTTTTCCCCAGTGAGCCTGCTAGCACAGACATTGTGCAAGATCAGGGAGGACGAGGAGCAGGTCCTGTTAGTGGCTCCATATTGGCCCAACAGGACCTGGTTCCCGGAACTCATGCTCCTCGCGACAGCCCCTCCCTGGCCGATTCCTCTGAGGAAGGATCTGCTTTCTCAGAGACGGGGCACCCTCTGGCACCCGCGTCCAGACTTGTGGAAACTTCATGTGTGGTCCCTGGACGGGACGCGGAGGTTCTAGGTGACCTGCCCCAGGAGGTAGCGCTCACTATCGCTTCAGCACGAGCACCGTCCACAAGACGGGCCTATGCGCTGAAGTGGAACCTGTTCGTCGAATGGTGTTCCTCTTACCAGGAGGACCCCCGGAGATGTTCGATCAGAGCCGTGCTTTCCTTTTTGCAACAAGGATTGGAGCGTAGGCTGTTCCCCTCCACCCTTAAGGTATATGTTGCTGCTATTTCTGCCCACCACGACCCCATAGAGGGGAGGTTGGTGGGGAAGCACGATCTGGTCGTCAGGTTTCTTAGGGGGGCCAGGAGGTTAAATCCTCCGAGGCCTCCCTCCCTTCCCTCTTGGGATTTGGCTTGGTGCTAAGAGCCCTACAAACTGCCCCCTTTGAGCCGTTGCAGTCAGTCGAGTTGAAGTTTCTTTCTATGAAAACCCTACTCCTGACTGCATTGGCCTCAATCAAGAGGGTGGGGGACCTGCAGGCATTTTCGGTCGACGAGTCGTGCCTTGAGTTTGGGCCGGCTGACTCCAGTGCAACACTGAGGCCCCGGCCCGGCTATGTGCCCAAGGTTCCTACCACGCCCTTCAGGGACCAGGTAGTGAGCCTGCAAGCGCTGCCCCTGGAGGAGGCAGACCCAGCCCTAGCTTTGCTCTGTCCTGTACGCGCACTGCGTCAGTACGTGGATAGAACTCAGAGCTTCAGGACCTCAGAACAGCTCTTTGTCTGTTACGGAGGACAGCAGAAGGGGAAGGCTGTCTCCAAGCAGAGGATGGCCCACTGGATAGTGGATGCCATCACCTTGGCCTACGAAGCACAAGGTGTGCCCTGCCCACTCAGGTTGCGTGCTCACTCCACTAGGGGTGTCGCATCGTCCTGGGCGCTGGCTCGTGGTGCCTCGCTAGCAGACATCTGTAGAGCTGCGGGTTGGGCGACTCCCAACACGTTCGCTAGGTTTTATAGCCTACGTGTCGAACCGGTTTCCTCCTGTGTTCTCACCTCAAACGGGTAGTGGCACTGAGAGGGCCGGCTCAGAGTCGGCTTGCGGCGTCCTTACGCCTAAATTCTCCAAACCCTGTTGAGTCCTCCAGCACTCCGGCGTCCGGACACGGCGGAGCGTCCGGCGCCAGGCCTTCAGCCAATGAATTCTTGAAATCTGGTGCGAGGCTAGTGCCCATATGAGAGACCCTGTCGGGATCCCATATGTGTATTCCACGGTATTCTTATTGGAGCCGTGTTTCCCCTGGCGGACCACGTTCTGCCATCTCTAAAGATGCAGCCTGAGCCATCTCAGAGACTTCCATGTGCAAAAGGGCCCTCTGGGTTACTTCACATGTTTGAATGTCACTTAAACCCCCTTTGGGAGGAGGTGACTCCGCAGTGTGCCTCTTCCAAGTGGAAGGGCACGCTTCCCAGTGTTATCCTAGTCCTACTGTTTGGGTTGCTCAAGGAACACCAGTAGTTGACCTTCTCTGTGTAGAGCCCGGTCCTATCGTCTGCCTTATAGGAAGGGTCAGGAGCCCTACACAGGGCACTGGAAGGGGCAGCTCCTGTGGCGCTTTGGTAGGGATCCCAATTTCGTCGGTCATCCGACAAGACTCGGAGTGACCGACTGAAAGGGGAACGTCTCGGTTACGTATGTAACCCTCGTTCCCTGAAGGAGGGAACGGAGACGTCACGTCCCGTCGCCACAGTCGCTGTACCACCGCTGAGCTGCCGGGTCGCCGGCTCGGCTCCTCAGCGAAAACATAATTGATGCGGTGCATCAGCTGCCTCTTATGCTCACGCTGTGATCAGCGGCAGCTGGATGCAATAATCGCATGCCAATGTCCATTGGCTCGTTTAGTTACACTCGAAGTGGATTGGTCTCTCTGGCGATATCCCAATTTCGTCGGTCATCCGACGTGACGTCTCCGTTCCCTCCTTCAGGGAACGAGGGTTACATACGTAACCGAGACGTTTTTACTGTATAAAAGACCTCTTTTAAAAAAACATTAAAAAATCTTTCGGACTGCAAACATTTTAATGCTAATGTGCATTATAAAATTCAAGGATATCTTGTACAAAAAAAAATATATATATTACTCAAAATGCATAAAAAAAAAATCTCAAAATGGCCAATATAAGAGACATGAGTTCTAAATTGGAAAAATAGCATTACAATTACACCAAAGTGGCTACTGTATACTGTAGCCTTAAGATTTATCGGGCCTACAAAAAATTGTACAATTACAAGGGGGCAGCCACATCGTTTTGGCTGCGTAGTGCTTGTCAGATTACAAAATTATATTTCCAAACACCACCAGCCAAGCAAAGTCTGTTCTGTCACGCACTTCCTGTCAGACCTCCTGTGGACGTACACACAGTAGAAAGAAGAAAAATGAGATAAAAGACGAGATGGCAATCTAGCGACTTTGGCTCCGGTCCAGAACTGTCTATCAAGCAACGCTGTCTAGAAATTGGCATGCCAGGGAAGAACTCACTGAGGTGAATCACATGACATTATGGAGGTCACGCATGGGTCCAGCCACCTAAAGAGCCCAGATACAAGCAAGAAATAGAGTATTTTACAGACCACTGGTCCACCTGCTTCCTTCAGAACCCTCAAATTCAGTTTTTGATGGAAACCCATGAGTAATACAATTCATAGGACTTAAAACTAGTCATACTTTAGTGGGCTGCCTAAGTACCCCTAGAGAGGCACCAAAAAAGGGCACCAAAAAGTACTTTATGATCAAATGAAGAGTGTGCTGGAACGTTGAATTTTAAATTACAGCACCTGGCTGGATAACAATGCTAACAATGAGCTCAAACTGACAGCCCAAATACCTTAGAGACCGTATGTCTTGCGTGGTTCACACATGCAAATGTCATGAGAGGCTATACAATCACTTTGGTGGCATCTGTTCCACTATTTTTTTTTTCCCTCAAAGCATGAATTGTTTCATACTCTCACAAAGAAAATGAAATGTTGATCTCTGATGAAGATGCCTTTCATTCGTTGTGATTAGAAAAGACTCACAAAGGCAAAGCTCAATGTATCCTCGCCATCAATTTTAATTGAGGCTTGATTACATATACAATGAACTGAAGTGGGTCATGCTTTTTGTAATTTGAAATATTTTCAGCTTTATTGAAAGACCGCACTGGGTTGATTTCTCTTGGGCATAGCGCAGGCAGCATAATACAAAAGACTATATTACAATCACTGGATTAAACAAACGTGACACGTTGAGAGCGATGATTAATTCATGGACGTATTCTCCATTTTATACATTTATGAAGGACGTTACCAGTTAAAAATACATTTATGTATTCCGAGCACACCTGGCTCTTCTTTGAAACTTTCAGGAGGGGACAGCTCTCACTTCCACACACTGAGGACTGTTCTCATGATCTGTCTGGGGGTTTACAGACACCAAGCCCCTTTTAATAGCTACATATCAGATTGCTTCCTTAGAATTTAACAAAATTTCAATGTCAAAACAGGAATTAAAATATTGGAAATTTCTGAATGGGCTAAACACATGCATGCTTTCAGCACCAGAGTCAGCTCCCAATTTCATGAGCTCAAGACCTGAGTAATCTGAGAGACCTGGACCCCTTTAAATACCTTTAAAAATAATAATAATAATATTTATAGATCACATTAATGCCACTAATTTTATGATAAGTGATGAGAACCCCAATTTAAAAAATCTTATGTCAATGATTTTACTCCTGGTTGGTGTCACAGAGAGCAAAAATGCATTGAATTTTCAAATGGATGTTATAATGTGTTCTTGAAGAGATCAAGATGACCAAAAGCTTTTATTCATAATACTCACTATTTTGAGAAGCACATGCCTATTCTGTGGTGAAACAGCGGGCTAAAGCTTTAATAATGTCTGTCTGTTGGGGTTTAATTAGTTTAGAGGAAAAGATTTGAAAAATTACAGAACATGTGGGTTAAAAGGCTGATCGCCAATAAGCTGTGTGATTGTACGCTGTTTCAGCAGTCCACTGTTCTGCTCAATGCAAGTCTAAGCAAAATTCTGATCTCAGGGCCAAGAGTCTAGTCCACTTTCTCTGCAGAAGCAATTAGGCTTTCAAATGGACTGAAATCACAACTGTCTCTCTCTCTGAATATCACACATTAATCAAATTATTGCATGTAAAGTTTAAAAGGCTTGTATTATGTTATATGATAACAACTGTAGCTATGGTGATCTGGCCAATTATCTATATCTGTATCATGGATGAAAGTGGATCAGTTCATCCCTTGTACAACAATATAAAAAGCACATCTAAACCAACTGATTATATTCATATATTCCAAATCCAACAAATCCAATCAATCTGACTAGATTAGGACACGAGAAAAGTGAAATCAGGCAGAAAAGCTCTTTAAGGTAGGCTAGCTACACCTTTTCACTTTCAAGGCAGTGTACCTGTCTTAAATGCAGCATGAAATCATCAGCATCCTTCTTAAGGCTGATACAATAAATTCTAACCCCAGAGCATCTTCATCTTTAATTCTTAATGAAATGTAGCCCAGAATGTCCCTCTGTTGCATGCAATACATAGCCAATAGAAAGTTCCCTCATGCACAAAACCCTTCAGGCTGAATTAGACACTTTGCATCAAACTTCTATTCAAAAATCATATACGAACACCCAAAACGCAAGAAATTACGCAAGCTGACTGAAAGGCTTCAGTGCACAAAACGCAATTATGAAGAGAGAATCTCTTACCCACTTTCCTGATCACAGACGATGCTTGATAATTCCAAGAACAGAAGTCAAACTACTCTTTCATCTCTCCAATGAGCCGTGCGTAACTTTCCAATGGATGATCAGCACCTGGAAATTTAGATGCGCTGGGAAACGAAGGTGAGCTTTAGTTTACGGCAGTTCAGCCACACAGAAGAAGAAGCGAGACGAGCACCGGAGTGTACCGGTGGATGGTGTCTTTAGCCGCGTTCTCACGCGCTGCTGATGCGGTGCGTGTGCGGTAAAGCAGATTTCTCCACGCGCTGTCACTGCATGCGCTCTGCTTCCCCGGGTCCTAAAGCTGAACCGCAGCGCCACTGAACTTCAGTGAGTTATTGCAATGCGATGCGAGCACTGCATTTTACAATCGCTGTCTTCGTCCTTCCTTTCTACAATTCATTTACCCTAAAGTACAGAATACAGTCAGGCTGTTTTGATGATTTTAGCGGCAGGTTCGGTCTTTCAGAAAATAAATTTAAACTCAAAGGTAAAATATTCTAAATAAAAAAGATATTTCTGACTCAACGCCGCAATATACATCAAAGTAAGAGTTTTATGGCTTTTGGTTCGTGCCTCCCAGCTTTGAGGACGTATATACTGTAAAAATTATTTTTATAAGTTGTAAATAAACCAATGAGTACATTTTACAAGAAATTACTGTTTTCTACTTTAAGATTTCGTGTTTAATTCATTCTGCTACTGTTTCTTTATAATTGTTTGTGAAATTTCTGAGTGAAAATTGTTTCTACAGCATTTTTTTCTCAGGGTGCTACACTGAAAAAAATGACTCATTGGATTTACTCAATAAGGTAAGTGGTTGCAATCAATTTATTTTAGCTACATTTAAATAAACAAATTTAGTTTAAAGTTAGTCAACTAAATTTATTTAAATGTAGCTAAAATAAATTGATTGCAACCACTTACCTTAAAAAAATTTAGTAAATTCAATGAGTCATTTTTTTCAGTGTAGTGTAGTTGACAAAAGCAATTATTACTAGCGTTTTTAACGTACAGTCTACCTCTTAAGGGAAAACAGAACAAAAATATAGATGACTCATCTTTCACTAGACTGATATGTGCTCAATCAAACGCTTTTGAGAGTAAAAAAATATGCTCCAGCTAATATGCCGTTTTGTTTACAACCCGAAAAGCACGCCTCACATCCGGGTTCTTCGGGTACTAGTTCCTCTTTTATGCCATACCGCGGTAATGATTACTTACAAAACCATCGATTATCAGCAGATACCTACTTTTGCTGGTACTACAAACGACGAATACTTCAGCTAATGAACTAAGGACATAGTAGGGTGAAGTCAGCTAAAATGGGCCAAATAAGGTTGTAGCATCATATCTCTTTAAATTTTTACAGAAAATCACAATAACTTATCTTGCACTGTTGCTTCAACACTTGTTGACATGTAATAATTTTTATTGGTCTGAGTTTTTTAAGGCGGGCAGGGCAGAGTGTTACATGAAGCTTGTCAGAGAAATTGTAATTGAGCCTGACAATTAATCACTAATAAGGGTACTAAAGCAATTATAAGTAAGCTTACCAACAAAGCAAAGGTTTATGAACAATGTTTTGACATGCTATTTCAAATAAAAAAGTTTAATTTATAAAAGAAACTTTGATTTTTGTGAAAAAGGTAATTTTAGGTAGAGATGGCTGGTTAAGCTAAAATGGGCCACAATTTTCAGCTAAAATGGGCTGCATACACACACACACTTCTAGACAGAAATTGAGGGTGAAAACAGGTTTATATGTATCCATACAAAATCTTAACAGTCTTTTAAAAAAAATTGCATTGCAGACAGACTGGCAAGAGGACAAGCGAAGAAAGGAAACAGAGACGAGGCGAGAAGAGAAAGGGAAAGAAAGGAAGATGCATACACACACACACACTTTTACACAGAAATTGAGGGTGAAAATAGGTTTATAGGCCTAGATATGTATCCATACAAAATCTTAACAGTCTTTTAAAAAAAATTGCATTGCAGACAGTATGGCAGGAGAACAAGCAAAGAAAGGAAACAGAGAGACGAGGCGAGAAGAAAAAGGGAAAGAAAGGAAGATGCATACACACACACACACACATTTTTACACAGAAATTGAGGGTGAAAATAAGTTTATAGGCCTACTGTAGATATGTATCCATACAAAATCTTAACAGTCTTTAAAAAAAATACAAGCATACACATACATGCACACAAAAGACACCAATGCACAGAAACACACACCTATACAACATGATCAGTTCATTTTTAATTGCATCGTTTAATTAAATATTCATTTAACTTTCTATTTAATGAAATACATTTATGGTGTTGCTATGGCACACTAAAGACAATAGTGTCAATTTACTGTTTAAAAATAAAATGATTTAAGCTGAAATTACCTGTGTTGTTCTCTTTTTATATTGGCCCATTTTACCTGAATGTTGTGCCGAGGCTCAAGAAGGTATCTGCTGATACTCTAACTCTCATAATTTTAAAACTTTTATACTTTTTCACATTTAAAAAATATATTTAAGAGACCCATGCTAATTGATAAGAATATCATTAGATCTCATGCATAGCTTATTTGATGGTATTATAAGTCATTTACCAAAACATGGCCCATTTTAGCTGACTTCACCCTACACGAATTGTTTACTCTTATTATTATAAATATCATGGAAAGGTTTATTGAACATGAATGTGCTACAACTAAGGCCTAGTAATAAAGTGATTTTGCTGGACTGAAAGGGGGTTTGTTAACTTCTGCCTTAAAGCTTTTGTAAAGTAGCTAGGCTATAGCTTTTCATAAATGAAAACTCTAAATGAATCTAAATTCTGATTAAGCCATATTGTTTAATGCAGTTGTAAAATGAAACAGGATATTCAAATTTAAAAGTATTAAAGTTGGCGTGAAATTAAAATTAATTTTAAATTTATTTTCTAAATGCATATTGTAGTGAACAATTTATTTATTTGACCTCACAAGATTTTCTTTTTCTGTAATCTGTTATGGTTATAACCAATGACTTTGATGCGAAAGCTATACAGTTATACTAGTGATATATATTGGCATAAGAACTTTGATTATCATCAATGATAAATGTAACAATTTTTTTGAACAATAGTGTTTCCTATCAAATTTTTGTGTCACCATTTTTTCAAGCCACTTGAGGTTTTATTGTGCTTATTGGTTTAATAAACTCTATTAAAATGTAGTTTTTAAGAAATATACTAATAGTGTTGAATAATTTCCCCCAAAAAAGTTAATAGTTCTGACTCTGAGTTGTTATTTAGTGAACCATGTTCAAAACTGTTGTAAAATAGCTGATATTTATAGCTGGTTTGGTATAAGTTGCTACATTGCTTGGCAACCATAAACACCCTACAGATTCTAATGAACTATACTGTCAGTAATATACGTCAGGATTTATTGAACATTAGTGTCTTTTATCATATCGTTGTCATATTAAAAAAGCAATAAACTCAAATACAGATATTTTGCCACAGTTTATTGCTTGTGATGTTGTGAAATTTCAAATAGTCTTGCACTGAATCTTATATAAGTAAGTGCCAGCAATGGTATCATTGTACTATATCAAAATCAAGTTTTGACAGTGATTTTGCATTCTACTTTCTTTGGATAAGAAGTATAAGAATTGTTTATTAATGGGGATTTCTATAGCTTTGCATACTGAATTATGTTGTCTTTATTGCACATCGCATTTATTAATTCATAGGGTGTTTAATTCATTTTCAAGGTGGGTGTGTAGGGTAATTAATCATAGGCATGTAGCTAAATTAAAAGTGTGACTCCTAAACCGAATATGCATTATGAACCGACATTAAGTTATTAATATTAAGCTTTCTTACTTCCCCATTCAGTCATTCACACTTTCACATGTCTTTGTCCACAACATGAAGTCATTTATTTGTGATATGGTCAACCCATTTATAGATACTTGGCATTTAGGGACACCATCTTGTCATTCATTGGCAACTTTAAAAACTTCATCAGAAGCGCCCTGAGCTTAGCGTAGTCCTCCAGTTTTGAGTCCCTCACATTAGGCAGCTGTAACTACATTATTGAGTAATTACTTTCAAGGTCTCTGTGTTTTTGCGTTGTCAAGCCACAATGATGGATGAGTGCGAATATCAGTAATACTGTGTCTCTCAGGGTGAGATTCTCCTGAGAAATTTGATGAACCTAATAAAGACTGCCAGAAAAACTATAAAAGTCCCTGTAAATAAATAATTCCAATACTCATCGCAGTTCCAAAGAAGACACAAAAAACAGTCTTGAAGTTGATGCAAGTGAGTTGTTTCTTCAAGCTTTAGATGACAGTCATTGATGTCAAGTGATTATGAGTGGACAATGATAGATGATAATGTTAATGTTATTTAATGGACAATGATAATGTTATTTAGGGTGCATAAAAACCAATTTGCATGCATTTAAACAATTCAAAAAGTTGGCAGTGGGTAAAAACAGTGGTCAAGAGCATTACAATAGCAGTCAGATTCCACACACAATTGTGGCCCCCATGTCAGTTTTTTTCTTGAGGCTTTTAAATGTTCCCTTCTGCCATCAAAAGTTGTAAAAAAAAACTCTCCAAAAATAAATTAAGAAAAAAAAAATAATAATTTTTTATTATTCAGTGTACCATGTTGAAATCCATTGTAAAATAGCTAAAATTGGCACATAACCTCACGTCGGTTGAATTTGGAATAAGTTTGGCAACCATAAATGTCTACTAGAAAAAAAAAAAAAAAAAAAAATCCCATTAAAAAAATTCCAATACTCATCGCAGTTCCAAAGAAGACACAGTGCAAAGTAACAGTCTTGAAATTGATGTGAGTTGCTTCCTCAAGCTTTAGATGACAGTTATTGATGTCATGTGATTATGAGTGGACAAAAGGTTATTTAGGATGCATAAAAAATCAAAGTCAAAGTCAAAGTCTGCTTTATTGTCAATTCTGCCACATGTACAGCACATACATACAATTGAAATTGCATAACTCTCAGACTAATGGTGCATACAGTTAACAATAAAACACTAACAGTAGACGTAAAATGCAGATAAATACAGTTTAAAATATAAAAACAAACTATACAGATATACAAATAAGGACATTGTAGAAAAGAGTTAGATTAATGTAATTTGCATGCATTTGAACAATTGGAAAAGCTGCCAAACAGACTGGCTGAGCAGCGGGCAGTTAGTAAAAAAAGTGGTCAAGAACATCACAATAGCAGTCAGATGGGACCTAGAATGGACTTCCACACACAATTGTGGCCCCCATGTCAGCTTTTTCTTGAGGCTTTGAAACCCTTAATCTCATCAAAAGTGGTAAAAGTTTTAACTGACTAAATTCTAATTCAATGAACTATGTTCAAAGCCTTTCTAAAATAGCTAAAATTGGCACAACACCTCACATCAGTTGAATTTGGTATAAGCTTGGCAACCATAAATGTCTAACATAAAAATATGAAAGTCCCAATAAACAAATAATTCTTATACTCGTCAGAGTTCCAAAGAAGACACGGAGCAAAATAAGTCTTGAAGTTGATGTAAGTGAATTGTTTCTTCAAGCTTTAGATGACAGTTATTGATGTCATATGATTATGAGTGAACAAAAGGTTATTAAGCATGCATAAAAACTCATTTGCATGCATGTAAACAATTGGAAAAGCTGCCAAACAGACTGGCAGAGCAGCGGGCAGGTATACCAGACAGCAGTTGGTAAAAACAATGGTCAAGGGCATCACAACAGAAGTCTGAATGGACTTCCACACACATTTCTGGCCCCCATGTTAGTTGTTTTTTTCTTGAGGCTTTGAAACACTCCCTACCGCCATCAAAACCAGAGATCCAAGCTATTGAAATGGATTGCTTGGAGTGAAAGAGTATGTTTTCACCTTGCTGATATTTGCACAGGCTATACCCCAGTTTATTCAGGAACAGAATTCACATTTCCTGGCCTTTTCTTTAGGGACAAAGTTTCCATCTAAAAGCTTCATGTAGTGCATTCCAAAAAAAAAAAGCAAAGCATTCTGGCTTCATGCTGTTGGTTAGACAGCTGGTTAGTGGGAGAGGGTGAGACAGCTAAGTTCTCACTGCAGATGACTCGATGGGCTTCCATCCGAGAGTGTCCATGGAGATGACACCCAAGTTCTTGATCAACAACAACCTGGACGCAAGCTATGGATGTGTTTTGATTCTTAGGTTTCCAAATGTAACCTTGGTGAGTCAGTTTAAATATTCAAATTTGGCAAAACATGAAGTCTGAACTATTTAGCAACAATCTTTTGAGTTTCCTTCAAGCATAAGGCAACACATGCTGGAGGTTGAGGCTTGGAAGCAAACAGATGGGCCGAGATGAGATGATTTCAATCAAAATACAGGATCTCTTCCATCTGGGTTCTCACGGCACTTTGAAGATAAAGTGTAATGTGACTATGTGAAGGCTTTCTTTCATTTACTGCACTTCTGCCAGCTGGAGATGGAGACTGTGGAATTAAATGGAAATATTGTCAGATCTGAATTTAAGATGAGAAAATTCCAAAACAAACGTGGAACGGTTTGGGAGTTGGATGTCAGATTTTGGATATTAGGAGGCTGTGCTTTTCGATTCAGACGTACCGGTTGAATTTGCATCTCGTAGGTGAACTTCTCTGCCTCTAACGCTTTGTCTTTCCTTTTTTATCCCTGCCTAGATGCTTTTGCTGGGAGGCCCAGACCCTGACATAGAACCGGTCTCATTAAAACTCACATCATGGTGTGAGTTCAAACCTTAATGGATCAGTCAAAAGCATCTCACACACTGTCACCGTAATGGCTCCTCTCTCTCACGAGAATTTTGATCCACGCAGAGGCTCGATAAATCCCACTCGCGGTGCGGCTGTGGTTGAAAGAAAATAAGAAAGAAGCAAGTGAGAGACTGTCACACCTTTACAATTTCACTGCATTTTACTGACTTCTGTCCTCTACTGTTGGTGTCCTTTCAACTCAGAGGTAAGTTGCTCAAAGGTTGCTTTTGCATAGCTCAAGAGAGTTGATGGCATTTTTAGTTATGTTCCATGTAGATCACCTTTGCTTTTTTCTTTTTCTTTTTTTTTTTATAAAATACTTTTAATTTCACTACATTTTCTTGGGAGAAATAAAAATATATGAATGAGACAATTTAGATTATTGTACTAAGTTGCTATATTGCGATTCCTAACAGCCTGCATTTTGGCCATAGAACTATTTCTTGGTGCAACAATTGTTTATACTGATCATTCATTCATTCTTTGAAGTGACAGTTTAAAATTAAAAATGTCTTAATGATGGCTTTGTTCCTTACAAACGTAGTTTTTCACTTCACAAGATGTTAATTGATGGACTGGAGCGGTGTGGATTACTTGTGGATTATTGTGATGTTTTTATCAGCTGTTTGGACTCTCATTCTGACTCTCACTCTGCCTTGTATGGAGTTCGACTGAATGTTAGCTGAATGATAACATGTATGTAAATGCCTATGTGTCTCTTGCTGCATGTTTGAACTCTGACCCCTGAGATGTGCCATGACAAGCTGTATAGATTCAGAGTTTAGAGTGAGAAGGCAAACGTATTCCAGCTATATTCCGCTAGGTTCAAAAAACTGAGACTGCATTGAAAATTTGGGATTTACAGTCTAATTTAAACCTGGAATTTTCTTTTTACATTTTACAGTTATAAAAATGTTTGTATATGTACATATCATTTATTTAATTTATTATAATTTACTCCTTTTTATATATATTTTTCACTGCACAGCTTTGTACATAATATTGGATCAGATTTTTTTCCCCTTCCACTGAAGCATAATAACATGCTCTTTGAAATATTGTCAAATCGTGTTCAAATCAAATTCTCAAATCAGTTGAAATCCACAATCTAATTCAACTTTTCACTCAAAATGTTACACTAATATGAAAAAGGAACAGTATTAAATTGGAGAAAAGCAAAATTGCAGCATTTTACTCTTTTGTTACTGTAAATACATGTATATCATATCCACAAATGATTTCTCTTTTTGAACAAATAGGCAAGTTGAAGGAGAAACTAGTACGAAAGAAAAAGTATCCTTACTCACTTTGCTATCAGTTCATTCCAAACCTTCCCTGATTATTTTCTCCCCTAAACATCCTCATTAGTCCTCTTAAATTCTTCCAACAGTGATGAGCCA
>CM077253.1:4792568-4905068 GCA_039654775.1 Spinibarbus caldwelli | reverse complement strand
TTCTACACAGAAAATAAAATTGCACAAATAATATTTGGAAATATATACTTTTTAAATTATTTAATTATAGAAACATTAGATATTATGAATAAAAATATGCAACCGTAAACTACTATACATTTTTACTCTGTCAAACAGCAGCATAGTTAAAGGCTGTACTGTGTAAAGATGCCTTTAGACCAGCGTGGATCCTGAGTAATGGTCCTTGTGTGTTTGCTTGTGCTTCAGGTCAGAAAACCGCATTCACTCGTACACACAGAGGACAGGAAGAGGACAAACCCAGAGTATTAGCGTCATTCACAGGACCACAATACTAATGCAATTGAGGGCTTCTACACTAGATTACAAATTCCCTCAGCCTGTCAGCAAAAGCACATGCTCGCCGCTGGACGTTAATTTGTTTTGACATTCTTTATAATTTAATTCCAACACAGAATTAACTTCCAATACCAAAAGCTATTAGCCGGGGAAATGGGGACGGCGGACTCCCGTGTGCTCAGTCCCAGGTGAGTCAGTTTCCTTTAACACCAGCATTTCTGAATTGCTTTCATTGTGCTGTGGAGAAGCTCAAAGCTAATGCAGTTCTTTGAAGAGTCTGGATTGACTCGCTGGCAAGGCCGCAGAACTGCCTCTCCCTACTTGAGTCGACAGCTTATTCTGTCTCCCATCTAACGATGTTAGGGAATCAAAGGAGAAGCCTCCGCTGTTGATTTTGGAGAGCCTGTGTGTGCTAATATACGTTTGATTAAGTTCCGGATGCGCTGAGGTCGGGTTCGAGGGCAGCCTCTCCACCGCACGCTTTTATGTCACGATGCTGATTACAAAATTTATTAAGGGTCAATTAAAATCAGGCTCTGTTATTAGCTATCATGCCACAAAAAAAAAAAAATAAAAACTGATGCATGCACAAACTATCTATCTATCTATCTGTCTGTCTGTCTGTCTGTCTGTCTATCTATCTTTTTTATTTGTTTGTTCATTTACTTTGATTTCTTCTGTCTATTGTTAGATTTTATTTATTTGTTCAGGGTTTCTATCTATCTATCTATCTATCTATCTATCTATCTTTTTTTATTTGTTTGTTCATTTACTTTGATTTCTTCTGTCTATTGTTAGATTTTGTTTATTTATTTGTTTGTTCAGTGTTTCTATCTATCTATCTATCTATCTATCTATCTATCTATCTATCTATCTATCTATCTATCTAGGAAAGAAAACTCACAAATAAGATCTGTTTAATATCTCAGCTGTTGTGATTAAATTATTTTTTTTCTTTTCTGCCGAGGTTGTTCCTCAGATGTTTATTGAAAAACAGACTCATATGTAAATCTCACATCTTCTCTAGGGTTCCAGCAATTTTTTAAACTGCATTCAAATGCGCAAATATACCTTCAGTCAAGATTTCAATATGCAGTTGTCCATTGCTTATGAAATTCCTCCAAGACCAAATTTTCTGAGCTGCTATTCTTGTTTATTTTATACCTCTATATTCTATATTATATGATCTCAAACGAGGCACATCCAGTTTTTAGAGTCAGATCTGTTTCAGAATGACTTATTTGCTTTATTAGTTCTTGCATGTATCAAGAACGCAGCATGTTTGAACATGGAAAAGCATGTGAGATTCAGCCTGGACAATCTGCCATATTACTTGCTGGTATTTACCCCTTTCAAGCCCCATGGTGCATAAACATGAAAAGACATTAGCAGTTAACAATATTGATTGTGTTTTTAGTCTGTGCAATAAAACGTGTTTGTGTTTTCACAGCGAGCTCACTCACAACCATGGCAACAGACGAGCAGAGCACGTGAGAGGACGGTCTGATGTCAGTGAAGGAACGACAGGTGAAAGAGAGGTTCTGCCCTTTGATTAAGATCACATCAAGGGTGCAGATGTGAAATGGCTATTGATTGGTTCCCTCTCTATCTTCTTCTGCCGTGATGAACAGAGAACACAATCACAGTGGGCGAAGTGGTCTTAGAGTGGCATTGGCACTTATTCGCAGCTGTCCGTCAGCTGTGCTGTGTTATCTTTGGTGATAGAGTGTCCGGTCTCTCTTACCCCCTTTTCCCTCACAACCGTATGACATCATAATGGCTGAAGATGGAGGCTGTTAGTGCTAATTTATGAGCCTATTATCAACACTCTGAGGGGACCTTAACAAATATCTAACACATAAACAGCGGGTGACAATGTAAAAAAAAATTAACACATCAGATGTGGGGAATTTTAACAAGCTGGCTTGTTAAATGTATGTTATATGTTTCAGAAAAATCAATAAATAGACCCAGATGTAATATTACATAATGTGACAAATTGTTTTTATAGGAAGAGTCACTGAACAATCTCAAACTGAATTTAAAACAGATCATTCAATGGACAAATACAATTTGTCTATGAAATTATGTTTTATTGTCATCATTGTGTCAAACGTGTCACCGCTGAATGTTTATCTATTTTTTTAATACTTTTTATAGTATTTAAAAATGTAGCATTTAACACAGCATTTAAAATATATATTGTTGTCCATTCAAAGATGAGGTGATGGAAGCAATTTTCAAAAAGTTTCAAAAGATTCAAACTGTAAGTAAAACTTGTTAATAGTTATTAAATATAATTCTGAAAAAATTGTTTAAAAAACATTACTATGAAGGTGAAAAAAGGAAGTGCAAGATAAAAGTGTGTTTTTGGTGATTTGGTGTGTTTTGGTACCAATTCGTACGTATTTTATGAGGTGGCTCATTCCTACAAATTCATATAACCTTAGGTCAGATTAGGTCGTTCGTACGAATTCATACAAATTGGGGAACTTGTAAAATATATATGATTTAGCAAAAATTGTATGAATTCATATGACCTCACTCGACAAATTCATACGATTTTTGCTAAATCACGTATTTTAGTTCCCCAATCCGTATGAATTTGTACGTATGACCTACCCCTAATTAGGTACCCCGAATTAGCCACCTTGTAAAATATGTATGAATTGCTGTGAGATCAGGTTGTATACATATAAAATATTTTAACATATTATATAATATTTTAAAAAACTACAGAAAAAAACTGTGAAAAAAGCTATTTTTCAAAGTTTTCAAAAAGACTATACACACACACATTAATATATATATATATATATATATATATATATATATATACTGTATATATGCAATTTTATTGTAAAATTTTGTATAAATTGTTTTATTGAAGAAGTATGAATTACCTGACATTTACTTAGAAAAAGATATTTTTAAATATTTCTAAAATTAAAATTTAATTTTAATTTTAGAAATATTTCTAAAAATTGTTTTTATAAATTAAAAGCACAAATAATTTATCTGAATTAATACTGATTTATTCTCATAAGTCCATTTTTAAATGCTACATGTTCTATTAGTTGTGTTTCTTACTTTTTATTTTCAGTCATATAAATTCTGTTACATTTAAAATTTTTAACTAAAATTGACAAAACTACCTTTATTCACTTTCATGCCACTGTATTTTTTGTTACAGTTTTTACAGTTTATAACGCAAAACATTCACAATATTTATCAATATTCTTGTACAGTGTTTTACCTAAGCAAAATATGTCATATTTACACATGTATCTCCCCATATAGCATAATTTCCTAAAGCTATAAAACAGATGTCCATAGTTGTGTTGGTCTGAAGAAGAAAAGTCATTATTTTTGTTCTGAGGCCCCTTGCTTCAGTGCTACACATAAAACCATGACAATAATTCGGTTCAGACGTTCATTCAGCGGCCATGTGGGCTACTCTGGGAATTCTCCTGCAATACAGCAACTATTGCAGCACAGGCTAGATATCAATTAGTGTGATGTATGAGCCCAGCTTCTACTAATTGGGACATGGCAATGTATTTAATAACACACATTAAAACCATAATTAGGTGTAAACTGAGCTGCATCCCATTGTCTCCCAATCAACTGCATGAACGATGCCGCTAAACAGACTGATTAATACTCTCCGCAGGAGATGCGATTTAGCTCCAAAAACACCCAGCGTTCCGCGCATCTACTCAGCGGGATTTTCCGCCGTTTACGATAAAACATCAATCCGCCCGTCACTTTTTCCGTGCCGAGGTTTGCTCAGATTGCTTCTGCAGGTCAAACCATTTCATTCATAATACATACCGCATTAAATTGTCAGCCCAACAACATCAAACAAAGAAATAATTGAATATTCACATTCACCACTACTGAGATTACATGCCATCAATGCACCAAGATAAGGGTTCGAATGCTGCATCCAGAGCACTGCAGGTTTACAGACCTCTTCTGTTGTACCAGCTGGAAAAACCTACGCAGGCATTTTATGGATTGGGGAGATATTTGTCAGGCCTGCAGCAAAATACCCTGTCAGTATAAAGGATTATGGTTTTTATGAGGGTCTGTCGAGGAGGAGGATCCAGCCCCTGTAAACATGCTCCGCAGACCTGCGCTATAACCTGGAAAGGCCATCCAATCACCTAGTTAAAACACCCTTTCAGGATGATTGAATGCATCCGCTGATGCAACTGAAACAAGGAGCCGCTTGCAGTCCTGATCTATCTGAGAAATGGTTTTGGTGTATGCAAATAGACAATTTCTGTGCAAATACCCTAACAGTTTGTCCTGTTGCTTCCATGAAGATTTAATATGATTGTAAATGATTACTGAGAATCAATATGCAATTCTCCCTGCGTTTAAGTCTTTCTTTCCTCCTGAACGCGCTCTCTTTATTGATCATATTTGCTTGTGTCTTCTTGGTTATTTATATGTTAATGCAGGGCCGGATGACAGATTTTCATCTTTTGTAATCTGTGCATAAGCAATTCATGTGCCCGAGGCTCCGAGTTATTATTTCGAATCATATTTTCCACATTTGGATAAAATTACGATCCGATCGAGTCCTTCCCCCCCGGACTGATTTGATTCCAGGGAATCTTTTATTTCCGAAGCACGACGGCTAATTCCTCGACGTGTTCGACACAGGTTCGGGATGTTCAGTTTAAAGCTGTATATGTGCAGCATCAATTTCCTCCATCCCGCGCTCTGGGTCCTTAGCATGCTATTGCCTAATGTAGACCAGCCAGGGGAAGATAATGAACTGTGGGTATTGATGTGGAACAAGAAAGTAGACTAATGAATTAGAGCTGCTGGGGTGAAATGCTGAATGAGAGCTAATTTATCGTCGCTACAGATATAAGATGCCGAGTCACTGGCGAGTTAAAGGCCTCTGCTGAGAGCTGGAGACTTTCCAGTGATATTATATGGAGTTAAACTTAGTTGAGGAAAACTTTTTCCCCACTCGCACTTTCTGTTTACGGCTCACTCTAATCTGCGGATTGATTTTAACCCCTGCTGGGTCTTTTCTTCCTGGGTGTTTTTTTCCAGTCTTGCAGATTCAATAAATCTCTGGTGTGTAAGAGGCAAATTGGCATGAGTTTAAAGGCAGCCTGCCTCGACTGGTGATTTGTGTGTTTGTGTTTATGTGAATACTGATCATTTTCATTAAAGGTCTGCCTGACAATCACAACGCCTCCTGCGTGTCAGGTGATTCAGAGTTATATTTCAGTATAAAGTAGAAATGAATCAATGCTGCATCACTTGGCATCAGATTTCACATCCAGTAATATCACAGATAAAAAATGAATAGTTACTTGTGATATTACTGGTTATTTGATCATAGTACTTTACCATGATTAGATCAAATATAACTAAATTAAATAAACTACAGTATTTGATATGAACAAACAGCAGCCTGAAGCAGGGTCGGGGGAAAATATATATATATATATATATATATATATATATATATATATATATATATATATATATATATATATATATACACACAGTATATAATACATATATATATATATATATATATATATACACACAGTATATAATACATATATTTTAAAATGTAATTTAAAATGTCATGGCAAAGACTGAATTTTCCGTCATTACTGGAATAAATTACATTGTAAAATATATTAAATGGAAAACACTTATTTGTAATAACATTTCACAATATATATTTATATATATTTTACTTTATTTTTATCAAATAAAAATATTTTTATAAATTATTATAAAATTTTAAACAAGACAAATATAAGGAAATATATAGCTTATATATATATATATATATATATATATATATATATATATATATATATATTTTACACCCATACAGTTCAAAATCATACTATATATTTTAGAAAAATATGCCCTAATAAAGATAAAAATGGCACAGAAAATCAACTCTTGGGGGGTAAAAAAAAAAGGAAAAAGATCACCTTTAAAGTAACTTGTGGTATAATTTAAATATATTCTAATTTATGAATTTGGTAATCATAAAGTAGAGTACCATAGTATATAGTAATGTGCCATGTTATTGTACCTTCTGATACATCACTGTTCAATGGTACCATCCTACTTTCTATAGAGTTTGTAATCAAAGCAGATTTCCTTACTTATTTAAATATTTAGTATGAATCTACAACATTTATATCAAAATAATGTAGTTACAGTAAACATAGTAAACATTTAGATTCGTAAGAACTTCTGTTGTACAAGGATGATAGAATTGAACCATATATTTGGATATGCCTACACTATGATACTAAATAATTACCGAATGTGGATTGATATTTACATAGTTGAACTCCAAGATATTTCCATGGTCTGAAATCCAAACATTCCGTCTCGTATTCCAAATCTTAAGTTTGGTCGCGTTGGTTCCGCTTTTTAGTAGCACAGGGGAAGTTGAGCGTGTAATGCATTGTATTTACAGGCTGGAGGCTTTAAGCACTGCAGCAGCAAATAGACTTAATTACACCCTGTGCGCTTCAGAAACCCTCTTATCTCAGCTCTGCAAGTCACCTCCTAGCCAGCTCTTAATTACAACTCACTAAACCTTTCCATCGTTCATATTCGACTGCCGGCGAACCCTTGGCTGCGTACTCTAAAAGTGTTCATGGCAGCGCGTGGTATTTGTTGTTCGTTTTAGTCTTTTTAGGAAGTGAAATATTAAATTGGTCTCCCAGAAGCACTTTTGGGTTCATTAAAGTGGTGACTGAGTTAAGTATGCGGGTAACAAGGGCGTTTTTGTTTAATTTGCATGTGTTCGCGTTTGCACAAGTCTTGAGCTACTTCGAGAGTTTGAAAGAAGAGTTCTCACAGAAAATAAAACTTCTGTCAATATTAACTTAGCCTCATGCTGTTTTGAACCTGGATGCTGTACTTTTTGATGGATTTTAGCAGCTCTTTTACAATGTTAAAATGAACAATGCTGTCAAGCTCCAAAACAACACAATAAAAGTACCTTAAAAGTCGTTTGCACAAATTGTGCCCTATATAAATATATCCTTTTTTTTATTTTTTGAAAATTGGTGAACAGATCAAAATTTAAATTTGTGAACATCTTGCCTTAAACTGTAACTTAATAAAATATACATTTAATACAATACCATTATATATATATATATATATATATATATATATATATACATATACATATATATATATATATATATATATATATATATATATATATAAAGTAATTTTAATAAAATAAAATATACCTTAAAAATATACATCATAAAACAGATAAATAAAATAAAATTGTAATATACTAAAATAATATAATTTAAATTTAATAAAATATTCTTTTAAAAAATATGACATAATAAAATATTTTTAATAAAATATGCCTTAAAATATGACATCATAGAATGGCAAAATAAAATATAATTGCAATATACTAAAATAAGACAATATCATTTAAATATAATAAAATATTCCTTTAAAAGATATAATAAAATCTAACATAATACAATGGCAAAATAAAATATAATTGTAATATACTAAAATAAAATTATATAATTTTAATATAATCAAAAATATGACATCATAGATGTCATTAACATCAAACCTGATGTTTGATGCCAAATTTTGATTTGAGAGCAGATTTTCTGCGAAAAATGTCTTAAAATGTGGTATTATAATTACATAAAGCTTAAAAGACTTTAAAAGTATTTAAAAGAAATATAATGCACAAGTTCTGTTGACTACTTTTATGCTTTTTGCTACAGAAAATGATGCTTGAATGTTCTTTAATTATTTAATTATTATTTTTGTGTTCATCTGAACAAATAACAGTGAGGGTGAGTAACTGACAGTAAAAACAGTAAAAGTGAATCATTTTTCATTTTTGAATGCTCAGGGAAACATGATGTTTCACAATGCAGTGGAGTAAAGGCACATCACATATTTACACAGCGATGCAAAATGCAGTGCAGAGAGTAAATACACCCGAGCACAGCAGAGTTTTTGTGCTTGTGCGTAAGGAGGATGAGGAGAACAACAGACAGATGTGGAGGGAGAGAAAGAGAGCAGAGGTGTGGAGATGATCATGAGAGACTCGGGGAGAGAAGGAAAATAAAACTGCTGAAGTGAGCTCTTTTTCTTTGTCAAGGTCAGTGTCTCAGAGTAAGCGCCAGTCTCTTTCCCATTATGTGTGATTGTGTGTGCGTGAGTGAAAATAAAACAAACCCGTGCCACAAGAAAGCACAAAACAAGCTTTGTTAAAGGACTTATGAGATCCATAACAGTGCTGTTCTCTATTCTGCAGGTGTAGACGTGTATAATCAAGCTAATTTTGAGGTTCTCCCTGCTGAAAAGATCAGCATATGTTGTGTTCGGGACACTGGTGTGCTGCTTTGCCCCACCTGGCTGCTTCAACAGCTTATGCAGCAAGATTCTGGTCAACAAACTTCATCATAAAAACCATATTGGCCAGCCTGCTTTTACATATGATTCAAGCAGTTTGTGTTCCATTTTCTGTATATTAATGACCCACAATGCAATGTGCATAACTCATTTGATTTGGGCTGCCAAAATTGAAGACAGTTTTTAACACAAAATTGGATTAAAAATGTAAAACTGTTGGGATAGTAGGGGGTCATTTGACATCAATTTACCGTCCTGCTGTTGAAATATTAAGTATTTGTATCAATATAGACTTATAAACACACTAATAAATGAACAAAACAACAACCCCTGGATGCAAATAGGCAGGATAATGAAACAAGGACACAACCAAGGGGTCAAGGCCCCGTTTAGCCCCCGCTGATGCAGAACTACACCATTTTTACTCCAAAAGACAAAAAAAAAAATCTAAATAAAAGTCAATAAGCTGAAACCACAGCTCAGCGTAAAAAAGTTTTAATATTTTTGTCAACAATGAAACAAAACAAAATGCTGTTTTAGCAGGTTTTACATTTCTTTTTAATCAAAATGCACTCAAAAAAAAAAAAAAATTTGGTCTAAATTTCAGAATTGCAGAACTACACCATCTGGTCCAAAAAGCATCTTTCTACTGATGCTATTCAAAATTAGTCAAGTATATTTACTGCTAATATTTCATCATAAATAGAATAAATTTGAACAGTTTTCAATTCTTTTTCTATGGGGATCTTAAAAGCATTAAATTTACTTATGTTTTAAATAAATTTTATGTTTTTTAATATAATTTGCTATTCAAAATTAGTCAAATATAATTTGCGAACACTATACTTATTGCTAATATTTCATCATAGATATGATGTTTCACCTGTGCCTAGTTGATTTTTTTTGTATAGGGATGTTAAAAGCATTAAATTGACTTTTAATATATTTACATGCAATTTGCTCAAAAACTGAGGTCCCATAAGCAAGTATGGCAGATTGAGATTTCTAAACAACTTTACTTCTAAAAGATTTGGCACTAGCCAAGCAACATGCCATGGAGATGAATGCTAACAGTCATAACCAGCAGTTAAATCAAATAAAAGACTATAATAAAAAGACACACTTCAAAATAAAAGTCTAAATTTTAGTTTTAATATTTTTTGTAAACAATGAAGCAAAACAAAATTCTGTTATAGCAGGTTTTACATTCCTTTTCAATGAAAAAAAAAAATACTCAATAAAATGTAGCCATAAATTTAAAATGTATGTATTTGAATTACATATAAAATTCCCTTTCATTATACAGTTTTAACATAAACTAATAATTTGAATGTGATGCATATTTGTCAGTAATACATAAATGAAACAGGTAAGAAACTGGTAAGATTTCTGAATTCAAAAAAGCATGTAATAGTTTATTATTAACTATTTGCATCTAGCTATTTTTATGGGGAAAAATAAATTTTATGGGGAAAAAATGGGGAAACATCGAAATGTATTTATTCATAATAAATGTATAAACCCGCATGGTCAGTGTGTTTTATATTCAATATGTTACAGTATTAAACTTGTTAAAAAACTATGTAAATTTGTAAATTTACAATTTTGAGCTTTGAGCGCATCTGGAAGACCAACTCTATAATGTGATAGGACAAATATTACAAAATATGTAAATAGAATGGTTTTGTATAGGAACCAGTTCTCACTATTAACTAGTTGCTTATTATCATGCCTATTATTAACATATTGACTATTTATTAGTACTTATAAAGCACATATTCTGCATGACCATAATCTACATCCCTAATTCTACCCAATACCTAAACCTACCAACTACCTTACTAACTATTAATAAGCCGCAAATTAGGAGTTTATTGAGGCGAAAGTCGTAGTTAATGGTTTGTTAATAGCAAGACTTGGACCTTAAAATAAAGTGTGACCAATTGAATAAAGCCAGAAATACTCCAATAGCTCTCCTGTATCTCAGACAATAGCACATGGTGCTAGTGACGCCAAGGTCACGGGTTCGATTCCCAGGGAATACAAGAATTTAAAAGAAATATACAGCTTGAATGCAATTTATGTTGTTTTGGATCAAAGCATCTGCCAACTGCATGAATGTAAATGACTTAGAAGTAATGTTGGGACGTTCTTTACAAGAAGATAATGCCACATCATAAAGACCAGTGGACAACAAACAGATTATGCTCCAGCCGATATTTGTGATGGGGAGGCAGCGGTTGGTTAAAGGTCAGATCTAAACCTGTCGTCTGGAGCAATAGAAGACTGAACCCGGCCTCCAAAGGTCATAATAAGCAGTACAAAGCAGTCAGACACCTCATATTTCCCCCAGCCATGAAACACTGCTGATTCTGCCCACTCACGTATGCTGTGTAAATGTCAGCTCATGATATATGTATGTAGTATTGATGTTGACATGAACTCTTAGCATGTACACTCACAGCAGAGGCACAGCGATGTTATTTGTTTTGCCAGTCTTTGCACATAGCAGGCTTGAGCAAAATCCTGAATATGAGGTGTGGCTGTGATCACAATGAGTTGGAAGTTGAACTGAATTGGCCACAGTAAAAGAAAAGAACTGAAAACATTGGGGAGAGAAATTTACTGAATTGCAGTTCAAAGAAATTCAAATGTCAATATAACCATAAATAACTGCATCAATCATTCTGACTAATTATGTAAAATACATTTTTATGGAATAAATTTTTATAGAATAAATTTTGAGTTAGTTTTTGTTCTGATGTTTTCCGTTGTTATTTTAATTTATAAGGTTTACTAATTTTGTTTTTGTGTTTTTGCATTTTAATAGTCTTTTTAACGTATCTACATTATTTTATTAATTTTTATTTCTGTTTCCATTTTAGTTATAATAGTACATCAAAATAAAGAAAAAAAAATCAATGTTAAATTAGATAAAATAAGGTGTTTTTGTATATTTTTGTATATTTTGTTTTATTTCAGTAAAGTTCATTTTATTTTAAGTGTTTTTTTTATTTCTTATTTTACATTTTATTTCAAACTTTTATTGTGAGGTGTACTTTGGCTGGTTTAATCATTATTTTCATTATAATATTTTATTATTTTGCACTGAACTTAATCAAGTCATCAAAACCTGATCATTTTAATCTGATATTAATTCTGCATGATGCACAATCACAGTCTAAAATTAAAATTCAGTTTATAATTCATATCGACCATATTTGCAACTGGCCAGCAAATGTGTCAGAATGGTTAAAAGTGGTTAAAACAAACCAACCTTGTAATTTTTGGTTTCTTTTGAATCAAATTGAACTGTGAGTGACTTTAACGAGCTCTCAGCTAAATTAAAGCTACAGCTCCATAACCGTGACCCTCATTACCCTTGCAGTGTTTACAGAGGATTTGATGACTAATGATCCAAAAAGAAGTTGCCTATAAATAATACATACATAAAAACCTGCAGTAAGCTGTTTGGCACTGTGTTCCTGCCATTTTTTGAAGACAGTGATGTGAATTGGTTTTAATAAGTAATATTTTCATAATATCATTTATTAAATAAATATGGCACCGGTTGCTCGCCGATAGTCCCATTTGCAAGGTAAAATGATACTCTGTGTGCTTTCTACTTGGAAACTGTGTAAACATCAAATGAAAAATTAATTTCCATTGGACTAAAGAGAGGGGATTATGCCTTCTCATTTCAGAAGACGAGCATACACCGCTGCCTGCCATACACACACACACAAACACACTCGATTTCGCTCTCCCATTCTCATTTCGCCTGCTCTGAGCGGTGGATTCCAACGGATAGAGAAGGGCAGCCGGGGTGAGAGGCTGAGCTTGGTGTCTCAATGTATCTGCGAGTGGAGTTGATATACAGGTTGTGACCTTCGAGAATCTCATCTCAGATCTTATTCTTCAACACCTGCACCTCATCTCTCCCTCTCCCAGCCCGTCTCCTTTTCTCTCTGCGCACAGATGAAATGAGACAGATGAGAAGCATATTGGAATCTGGCTCTGCCAAATCCGAGCTGCCAAACAGCAGAGTTTTGCAGGGATACAACGCTCGCCTCCTGTTTATCATTCAAGACTTCCATGTCATTTAGACGTGGTGCCAATTCCTCAGCGCGAGCACGCTAAGCTGGGGCTGCCATCTCCTCTGCACAGTTGGATGTTCTCTGAAACACTAAATTACATTCATGAAACACCTGAGCAAACGTCGGCTTGTGCTCCCCAGTGGCCGTATTCAAATAAGATCCAATTTTATCCTTGCGCCGAAAGGTTGGACTCCGATAGACCTGCGAGCTCAAGGGTCACGCACACAAAACACATACCTGAATACACTCGACCCCGTCTCCGATCTTTCTTTCTGTCTCCTGTTGGACGTTGTGATTGGCATCTTTTCTCCGGTATTGTTTTCCTTTGTTGTTTTTTGGGGAGACAGAATTCCCTTACAATAAATCCAAGCAGCGTGCCGTCAGGGCCGAAACGACGTGGTAAAAATATTCATCCATTTAAACAGACTCATTCATATGCATGAGATACGCATCCCGCCACCTGGCCAAAGGACCGCACCTGGACACAATAGAACACATTCACTATCATTATTAGTGTATTATTAAGCAGTAAAAGAAATCTGGACTGGTATTGCAACTTAATTCATCCTACATGCATGAGAGGATAGAAATAAAGTGTCTCAAATCATAGCATGGTGAATATAGCATGCCAAAGATTTTCATGCACACCCATGCATGCTTTTTTTAAGCTAATATTACCCCTTGCACTACATATGAGGAGGAGTGTGTGACAATTTGCTAATATTTCAGAGAAATATAACTGGAAAATATAGATGTAGAAGTGATGGTTCACCCGAAATAAGAGGAACCTCATTATTTATTCAACCACCTCATCACCTGTATGACATCCTTTCTTCTGGTTAAAACAAAAGATGATGTTATTTTATGACATTGGTATGCTCATATACACAACAATGCATACTTACTTGAAAGTATGTTCTTTCCCAGCTGCAGCGTAGTACAAGTACCGTCCAAAAGTCTTAGACCTCTAGAAATTTCTTTATATTTTAACCTGCAAATAAACAAAAAGAAAAACTGATTGATTTGAAAAATCCTTTTGTCCCAGACCTTAATATTTGATTATTATTTATTATTCATTATTTATTTTAATTTTAACATGTAAATAAACAAAGTAAAACTGACTAAATCTGAAAAAAGAGGGAGAAAATACGACATAAAATGATTAAGAAATATTTAAGATTCTGCCAAATTTCTAGGTCACTAATCATATATATATATATATATATATATATATATATATATATATATATACAGAAAATTGAATGATTTGCGGAGGGGAAAATATGACAATCAATGATAAGAAATTCTAGGTCACTAATCAGACCCTCACTCATAGTATTTTATTATTTCTTTTTTATAATTTTATTCTATTTTATTTAAATTATTTTGTAATATTTTGTTAATTTATTTCAAATCTTCAAAAATTTCAAATCTAAGGTCAAAACACATTTAACCACAACAGAAATTGATCCATAAGTGCTTTCATTTTGATTACATAAAAAATATAGAAAACAAAAAACAACTAAACAATTTAAAGTAAAAAAGACGATTATTTCATTTAAAACTATCAAAAGTTTAAGTGTAAAGCTAAGATTTAAAAAGGAATGGCCCTCATGTACCTAGAACATTGCTTTAAATTGCTATTTCTGCCAACTGTAAATAAAAAATTAAATGATAAAAATGAAAACCTAATCATTTGATTATTGAAAAGTGACCATCAAAGTATGCGCCAAAATTAAAAAGTGCAACTGATTATTTGACATTATTATTTGAATTTATTTTTATCAGTACAATCTCAGGGCAAGACTGCCAGAATTGAAATAAAATTGCAAATAAGGCACAGTAAAAATTATTTTATTTTTCATTCTGGCACCCACGTGAACCTAGGACACTGTGAGACAAACCTGCCCAATATAACACCAAACAACCATCAAGTTTCCAGCCATCTCAAGTGCGCCCTACAGCGATTCTAGTTTCTAGACGACCTGTAAAGTTTTAAACCCCTGATAGTGTGTTACATCCACAGCCGGTACAGTGGCGACGTGATTGATAAGGTGTTTCTTTCCCAGCTCCTCTCGCGCTGGAAGCTTAACGCTTTCTTCTGTGGGTTATGAGGCTCTTAGCTACACCAACATAAAAAGGGGCTCATGGGGGACTCAAAGCTGAAATATCTGAGACAGGTTTTAGCTTCAGGCGGGATGAGACTTAGAGAGCTCTCCATCAGGACTTTCATGTTCAGCCCCGTGCTACATACAGCTTCTGTTTTAGACTCGATCGTCTATCTCACAACCGCAAGTGCTATAAACGTATTCGCCAGGCACAAAAAGCTGACCCCTCATTTCAGGTCACTTTCAGGTTTTTGTTGGAAACAGTGGTTTCTTCTTTTCAAATCTAAATGGATTCTTCAAAAAACCTGCTTCTTGTTTAAAAGCACTAACCCTTTTGCAGACATTCGAGAGTGCCTGAGAATAACAATGAGTGTGTGTGTGTGTGCAGGTGAACGCAGATGTGCTTTTGTGTGTGCACTTGAGCCCTTCGACCCTGGTTTCTGTGGCAACAGCATCAATAAGACCGCCGTGGAGCTGGGTTCACTCCTGGGCGTCTTGACTCTCGGCAGTATCGTATACCTGCATTCCCACCTCAGGGTCTGTATATACTCATGCACACACACACATCCGCACTTCTGTTTTTTCCCACTGGGACAAATTTATTCTCTCATCAGCTTTCTGCGCTGTGACTTTAGGTTTGACCTCAGCAGATGGGCACTGTCGGTAATGTACGGCGCCGAAAGTGTGAGATTTGGAGGCATGCTGGGAAAGACACGTTATGATAAACGGCACCGTTTCATCTTCGTTCATCAAACGGGGATTATATCGTATAGCAAGTGCTTGACATGTGCGGATATACTTAAAGATCAAAATGGTGTTGATGGGTAACCTTATAGATATTTGACTTCAGAATACATTATGACATCACACAATTTTTGTTTAGTCCAATCATCATGCACTATGCAAATGAAGTGAAGGTTTGTTAAATTAATATAGTTGATTCACCGTTTACTCACCCTCATGTCCTTCCAAACATGTTTTCTCTTTCTTTCATTGAAGACAAAAGATTTGGGGCAGAATGTTCTGGAAGTGAAAGTGAGCAGGGATGGAGGCTATTGAGAAAATTGACCAAAAAAAACCCACCATAAGTAGTTTATATGACTCATGCGCAATATTGCAGGTCTTCTGAAGTTATACAATAGCTTGTGTGATGAAAAAAAATCAGTTGTGAATTTGAAATAATTAAAAGATAAAAATGAAATCGAAAACGCAATAACTATTTCATTACTGAAATTTGTCCACAAAGGTTGTGCCAAAATTAAAAATTAAATAAAATAATTAATAAAATAATTTTCATTTTAATTTTCAAATTGTAAACTGCTGATAAATAAATAAATAAAAATAAATACATAATAAATAAAATAAAACAAATAAATAAATAAATGCATGAATTAATGAATGCAGTGATGACTTGATATTTACTTTTAATAAATAAATCTCAGGCCAAACTGTCAGAATGAAAATGAAAAAGTAAACGGACTGTAAAAATGAAAATGAATGTAATATTATTATATTATGTTATTATATTTAATATTATTATATTTTTATATATATATTGGCGTACTTTGCGGGGCACTTTTCAGTACTGACAGTATCTGGTTTTCTTTTTTATTATTTGATTAATTTAAAATTTAAGTAAAATAAAATACCGTCCACACAATGTGTTATGCTTATGAAAACAGCATGGTATGGTTTCCTTAATACAAACTCCTGAATATTTATGATTTTTGCTTTATTGCATTCAGTTTTGTCTTCAAACTGCAGGTCAAATGTGTCTTGCTGACACACTACTATCTTTAATTAGTTTGCTTGGGAAAATCCTTCACAGTTGCAGCTTGAGAGAGTCTCCTGTGTCTTACTTTCACCTGAGCATGGCTTCTAAAAGCTTCTCCAAAAATATAACAAAAAACATGTCACAGTTTTTTAGGTTTCATGTTTCATTTGCATGTATAGTGTGTGTTGGAGGCAGAAAGAGAGAGATTTTTCCCATTTGAAAAGTTATTTCCATACCAAAGAGCTCTTCTGTTTGAGAACATAATGAAACATCACAGGAGGACCGCATGAATGCAGCAGCCAACTTGCAAATGAATTAAATCATCTAGAACCCTGCAGGCAAACCGGAGAGGAAGAGGCCCGTGTCATCGTCTTCACAGCTGTACAATTCCATATCCTCTCCAATTAAGACATCTTTCCCCATTGGCAAAAAAAAAACCTGTTAGCCAAATACAAATCAAAGGAATTAGTCACCACAATACATATATTGTGTTGCAACATTGATTTCACACAGTGTGAATGGCCTTCTGGAGGTTTCTATTCAATGTAATTGTTTATTTTTATAATAAGCTACAAAGTCACACACTTTTCTTGTAAATAGATTTTAACATATCAGAATATACAGACTGAAAATAATCTTGCACTGTCTCATAATCTACCACAAAGTGCCAAATTGAAGTTGAAAGTAAAGCAATGGCAGAATGGATGATTTTCAAACTTAACAAAACAAATAGCAAATATGTAATAGTATGGAAGCTTGTTTCCATATGAAAGTGAAAAGAAAGTGAAAGTCGTGACATATTGTCAAGTATGGTGACCCATACTCGAAATTGGTGCTCTGCATTTAACCCATCCAAGTGCACACACACAGCAGTGAGTAGTGAACAAATGCACATATACACACACACCGTGTTATAAACTTCAGAAATATGAGCTATAAACTCGCAATTGCGAGAAAAAAAGATTAAAGGTCCCAATTACCTTTTTATTTGCAATTCCAAGGCAGAAACAAAAACAGAATTGCGAGATATAAAGTCAGAATTTAGAGAGAAATTTAAAACTATGAAATGTAAAAACTCAGAATTGCAAGAAAAAATTCTAAATTTTTCTTGAATTTCCGGCTGTTTTTCTAGCAGTTGATATATATATAATTTATATCCTGCAATTCTGAAATTTTAACTTGCAATTGCAAATTTATATCTTGCAATCTGAGAAAAAAGTCAGAATTGTGAGATAAAAAGTTGCAATTATCTTTTATTTTTATTATGTGACGGAAACAAGCTTCCATAGGAATTGCGAGTAAGAAGTCTATAAAAAGTCAAAATTACGTGTTTTTTTTTTTGTTTTTTTTTTTAATTCTGTGGCAGAAACAGACTTCCATACATACAAACTAGCACTTTTTTAGCATATTACCCTAGTAGCCATTCACGTTTGTTGTGCAGAAAAAGCAGTTTGGTTATTCTGCTAATCATCTCCATCTCCTGTTGTGGTCAACAGGAAAAGAAAAACAACACACGTTAGGAATAACATGAGAGTAAGTAGATTATAATTTAAACAGAATTTTAATCTTTGGGTGAACTATTAATTGCATATTACAGTTTTGAACTGTAGGGACCGCTAAGGACTCAAATGTACATTTAGTTTAAGTCCAGACAGTGCATTATGCAGCTGTCATCTCCCAGCAGGCACAGACGTCTATGTAACGTCAGGTTGACGTTGGACATGACGTCGGACAGACGTTGCATTTTGGTTGAAAATGAAAATCGGGTTGACGTCAAAATTTGACGTCAATTTGATGTTGACTTAACGTTGGATTTTGGTTGCACAACCTAAAAACAACAAAATCTCAACGTCAGCTGACGTCGGTATTGGACATCAATTTAACATTGACATTAGACGTTGAATTTACGTTGAATTTTGGTCACCCGACGTCGCAACCAAAATTTAACCAAATATCTTATGACGTTGTGTGCCTGTTTTGTGCCTGCTGGGCTGTCACGTGAAGGTCAGAAAACTTCACCATCAAGACCCATCTAAACTTTGGAAAGATTTCATTGCGGTCGGAACTACTGATGGATTTCAGATCAGTTGTTAGTTCGTGTCTTTCCTCTTCAATCAGCCAAACCACAAACGACCAGCTGCCCGAGGCTTCGAATGACTCATCGTGTGCCGGCCTACGTGAGCGTTCCTCTTGTCAGGAAGAGTCTTTTAATCCTTCGTCCCATGGCCCATCCACTGCTCTCGCTGACTGAGGTTCAGAGGTTTGCTTGACACAGTGGAGTCTGCGTTTCTGAACGCAAGAGCCCGTTTAAGAAAAAGAGAGAACATAAGGTAAAAACTGGCTGGTGGGTGATGAAATCCATTATTTAATACACTTCAATGGGTGCGAGATTTAATGTGCTTTTCAGAACATAGATGTGTAGAATGATTTAACTTGACTAAAACTATAAGGATCGGATGACTAACTCAAGGTAAAGTGCTTAGTAACTGAAATAATTCAAAATTTATAAACGCTGAATTAATACACATTTCATCAGTAATGAATGTTCCAATAGCTTTGAAACTGAATATTTATAGGCAACTTTTTTAAAATGCAGAAACTTTGTTTATTAATACAACTGTCTAAAGGAAATTAGATTTGCATTTCCTGAAGGAAATACCAATACCAATGGAATAATATTATGGTTTTACCTAAGCTGAGGTTTTAAGCTTTGAGGGAAATGCACAGAACGATTTGCATTTGCCATGACATTCAGCACACATTTTTTTTTTGTTGTTGTTTTTGTTGTATTGTTGACTCTGCATGAGTTTCAGTGCATAACAGATATCAATCCAAAAAGGCCAATCAGAAGTACGTATGCAAATATTACAATGATGCCATTTCCATCAGATACATTTTGACTGCTGAACATTCTATTAAATGTAAATCAGTTGGAATTTTAAAAAGTTAAAGGAATACTCACACCTAACAATACAAATCCTGTCATTATTTACTCACCTTCATGTCGTTTCAAGCTTTTATGTTGTTATTTTTCTGTGGAAGATTAAACAAAAAGTGATGATATTAGATAGTGAACAATCCGTTAAGCTCCAAAAAGGTCATAAAAGCACTATAAATGTAAACCCACAGGTCTTGTGTACTATATTTTGAATTTTAATACTTGCAGCTGGATGTTTAGAACAAACCCAAACTGAAATGTTTGAGGAAAATCAATGCTGTGCTGGCTTGCAAACACTAATGATTCTCTTTCTTTGAGCTTTCAATTTGTTCTTTCCATCCGTCTCCTGGCAAGCATTCAACAGAACTCAAACTGAGATCATTCACGCATGAGACATTTGCAAAAAAAAAAACATCTGAATTAATTACAACCACTTACCATTCAGATCAAGCAAATTTTCAACACAAAAATCTTGTGACACAGGAGGCGATGTGGTTTTAAACACCAACAAAAGATTTTAGTGCGAGTCACACAACAGGTATCTGACCGTCTTGCCTTTTCCAAGCACTATTCTAACGTAAAATTAATGATCTTTTGTATTTTAGCATGCACAATTTGATCATTTGGAAATAATTCTATTTTTATTCTAATTTGCATAACATTCTCATTTGAATCAGTTCCGCGATATGGGTCAAATACAGATTGTTACCTCCACGTATCTTGAGTTATGCTGAGATCTGCATTAAATGGAAGCCCTATTATTTTTCCAATTAGGTTTTAGGCAAACGTGATTAAAAGATAAGTGTGAAAACGCTGACGTTCCCCTCCAGTAGACTGGAGCGCATCACTCTGCCTGAGGCGAAACCTTTGAACAAACAACAAAGGTTTGAAACCTCTGAGCCAAATAGTATTAATTTGAATGGAAGTAATGCTTTCCGGCTCAAAATATCAAAATTAATGTTAATTTTGCCAGTAGAACATGGTAGTTGTAAATAATTGCTAGTTTCACAAAACATAAATCTGGCAGGTTAAAGTGACAGCTGATAATTAAACTACATTTTTACATTTTCTGGTGCAGAACTCACCACCATGATGCTAATGTTCTGCAATGTTGCCAGAAACATTGGCATTATTAGGATGCCATCCTGGTGTGGGCATTTGGATATGTGGTGTGGCAAACCTGATATCACTATGAGAAGGAATACAATCTGGCCTTGAGAAATGATTTTGCCATTTTAAATATACACTAAAAATGTTTTCTTTTTTAATCAAAAATATATTTTTTTAGTCTTTCTATTTTAATGTTTTTTTTCTTTTTTTACTAGCAAAATACTAGCAATTTTTACTCAGAAATTGATAGTGAATTTAACAACCAGTTACAAAGAAATGGCAAGTAACCTGTTAAATCAAATGTAACATTTTGAATCAGAAAAAAAAAATAAAATAGTAAAATGTACTCCAATAATCCAATAAACATACTCAATAAAATAGTAAAATATTCTAAATAAATAATCTTTGTGTAATTTTAAAAATACTTAAAAATAAATAATAAAATAAAATAAAATAAAATAAAATAAAATTTACAGTGTACACTTATTAATCAATTAAAAAATGTATGACACTTAAAAGTTGACACTTAAAAGTTTTGTCTTCCAGTGCCACATTTGTGAATAAAAACCTAACTTGATACTTAATTGGCCTGGCCTGGACTCCTGAACTGCAATACTCTAAGCACAAAGTCGTTTAGTTTGTTCCTCAGTGTTTCTGTGGTCCCCGAACACGCTTTAATTGAAATTGTCCCCCATTGTTCACGCCGACAGTTTTGATTTACAGAGATAAGCGACTTTGCCGTGACCTTGGCGGGCTGTGACATGGGTCACGGGCTTAGGTGCTTTTGCAAGCATCCTCAATCAACTCAGACTGGCTCAGATTAAACCGCACCATTGGCCCACAAAGATTAGTCCTTTATTTGCTCCGTCGTCTCTTTCTTCTCTGGTGGCGGCATCCTGAGGAAGGGGGGAAGGAAACGTGTAAACAGTGCTTCAGTCAGCAGCTTGGCAGCCCCTTTAGTTCCAAATGAGCAATGATATTGATTACATAACACTGCGTGGTCCACTCCACTGCCCTTCTATTGTACACGCTTATCAAACGAGGTGCACAAAGCAAATTCATTTACTGTTTACTGTCCCTGAGATGGTGGAGTCCATGTGTGAAAAAATTCAGTGACATGAGGCTTCTTTGGTTCTTTCTATTAAATTTAAAAAAAAAAAACTCGGTTTTGGGGCACAACTCAAAAACAAACAAAAAATCTGCCAATTATTCCCAAGGAAAGTAGGAATAAATTTTTTTTCTGGGTGCATATCTGATTAAATGAGGTTTCATTCATAAGATTCGCATGTCACCTTGTTAATTTAAAATAAAAATTGTCTTGAAGGAACAGTTCCTTCTAAAAAAAAAAAGTTTTTCTTCAGTGGAACACAAATGTATTAGAGGAATGTCCTTGCTGCTCTTTTCCATTTAATGAAAGAGAAGGGGGAGAAATACCATTAAAGGAATAGTTTACCTCCGAAATTAAAATATTCTCATCCTCAGGCCATCCAGGATGTAGATGAGTTTGTTTCTTCATCAGAACAGATTTAGAGAAATTTAACATTATATTACTTGCTCACCAATGGATCCTCTGCAGTGAATGGGTGCCGTCAGAATGAGAGTCCAAACAGCTGATAAAAACATCACAATAATCCACAAGTAATCCACACCACTCCAGTCCATCAATTAATGTCTTGCATGTTTGTAAGAAACAAATTCATCTTTAAGGCATCTTAACTATGAACCATTGCTTCTGGCTAAAATACCAGTGTATAATCCAAAGAAACGCTTCCTCTAGTGGACAAAGTCCATCCCCTGTTGTCCTCTCACATCAAAATCCCCCACATATTTATTAAGAAATGTTTTGGACTATTTTCACTTGTAAATGGTGTTTGATCTGTGCATATTTCTCTCCTGATTCAGAAGAGATGGCTCACTGGAGAAAGCAATGGACAGTGGACTCATATTTTAGCCAGAAGTAAGTAGTAATGTAAGAAGTAAGAAAGAAGTGGCTTCAAGTTTAAATGATGGATTTGTTTCTTACATGCAACTATTCATTTTACAAGACATTAATTAATTTACTGGAGTGGTTTGGATTACTTGTGGATTATTGTGATGTTTTTATCAGCTGTTTGGACTCTCATTCTGACAGCACCCATTCACTGCAGAGGATCCATTGGTGAACAAGTGATGTAATGCTAAATTTCTCCAAGTCTATTCAGACATCTATTGAACAAACCCATCTACATCTTGGACGGCCTGAGGGAGAGTAAATTTTCAGAAAATGTTCATTTTTGGGTGAACGTTTCCTTTAAAATAGTCCACAAGGTTTGTAGGATATATGCTAAGTCTTTTTATTGATTTTGCTCAAGGGCTCCCAGATTTAAAACAACACAAATGAGTAAATGAGTAAAAGTTTTCATTTTTGGGTGAACTATCCCTTTAAGCAGTTACCGCAGCAGTCACACGTCAAATGTATTCGTTCACTTCTATCATTAGAGCTGCTGAGTCTCACTGAAGTGTGAAGTGAGTTTATTTCACATTAGTGACCTTGCTTACTGTAATTGATATTAATTGCCTGCCACACATCTTGTTCCGTATACATACTTGGCCGAATCTTTGCTCTCCTGCATTCAAGCTGCATAACATAATGAATTATTGAAAAGTCATATATTCCTCATGCCTGGTCAAGAGAAAATTGATTGTGCAGGATAAAGCTGTCAAGCTGCTTATACTGGACTGTAGCTGCTTTACTGTAGCATTTCAGTCCAAATAATCGAATGATTCACAGCGGCTATTGATCCAATGAATGAATTTACGAATAGAATTAAAAGTACTGGGTGTGAAATAGGTAAATATGAATAACGTTTGGAATTATTAAAGGGGTGGTCTAATGGATTTTTTCAAAGGCTTGATTGTGTTTATGGGGTGCACAGCAACATGTGTTCATGCTTCGTTTTTTTTAAAAAATCACATTATTTTTCACATATTTTACCTGTATTATACACTGCTTTTCAGCTAGCATAAAAACGGCCGGTAGATTTCCTGGTTCTGTGAAGGCCCTCCCTCAGAAATTCGTAATGGGCTCTGATTGGTCAGCTGGCTCAGTGTGCTATGATTGGCTAAACCGCCTCGTATGCCCGTCTAAACGTCCCACCCCTCACCTCACCTCAGCGGCATGTGCTCCAGTTGTGTTGTAAACAATGGTGTCGTCTATATCTATTATTTTGTTGTAGTTCCTTACCAGCCATTTGCTGTAGGCGATGCTATGCTAATTCTGTAAAAGACAATTTCTCCCTTTGCACTGAACTTTGAGCTTCGTAACTTTGCAGATGTTGTTTATAATCACACAGCTACATTACACACTAACAAAAGTTAAAAAGGTGAAATCGTATTATATGACCCCTTTAAAAGAAATAAAACTGTAGATAAAGTCTGTGTCCAGAAAGTATGAGTTATTTATAGTTTTTGTGCAGAAAAGCAGCCTACAAAAGACAACAAACTGTCTCCGCAAGTGACTTCTCATTTCTCATCAATAAATTATAAAAAATAACCAAAAAACAAAAAAGAAAATATATAAATGCAAATTTATGCATTTACCAGACACTTTTATCCAAAGCGACTTACATTGTATTCAAGGCATACATTATTTATTGGTTCATGCATTCCCTGGGAATTGAACCCATGACCTTGGCGTTGCAAGCACCATGATCAGTTTGAGCTGCAAGAATATATAAATAATAATTATATATATATTAGGGCTGGTAATTTAACGCGTTAATTAGATTAATTAATTACTGTGAAAAATAACGGGTTAAAATTATTAACGCATTTAATGCACTTGCACCGCCCCAGACCTACGTGGGTCATCTGACATTCCATACAGTTGATTGATGACAAATATGAGGCAGGACAATAACTCACTGCGTGATGCAGCCTAGAGAACGTAGATAGAATGTCCCTAAAATTCAAGATATGGGGAATAAATTCCCGTTTCAGTTTTTGTCTCATATTTACATCATATAGTTAAGCAATATCACACAAGCAATAGGCTAAGTGCAATATCAGACGAGTGCAAATGTGAAACTGATCTTATACAACAGTTCAGTAAGTAAGAAGTTAATATTGTGTTATTTTAGACACAATGTTATCTGTTATGCTCAATTTTGCCAACGAAAATATAAAGACAAAGCAGAACTGTTCGTCTCCGAGCAATACACAGCTGCATTTCATTTCTTAATGCACGTTTTGAACCAATTGGGTGAATCATTTGGCACGTTGAACCATTGGCCATAGGCGAGTTGGATTTGAAGCGACGCTGCACAGATCGATCGGTTTATGACATCAAAGTACAGCGAGAGCGATTCAAAAGCATGCAGAGTCGTCTGCTCTCTATAGCTATCGCGGTACTTTGATGTCACACACCGATCGGTCTGATGGTGATGATCCACTTCAAGTCGAACAAGCCTAATGATTCAATGAACCATTCATAAAGAACCATTTACTTCACTCCTGAATGAATCAGCCATTTGAACAAATCAAATGAATGAATAAATGACTCGATGACTTAATCATTTACCACAAGACATCTACCACCACCTACTGGCAGTTTTAGTTTATTATTTAGAGTATCATTTCATTAAAGAAATAATTTCATATTTCCATAGCAATAATAATAAAATTAATGAAATAAATTATTAAAGGTATAGTTCACCCACCCAAAAATGACAATTGTGTCATCATTTACCCTCATGGTCCAAAAGAGTATACAGTCATGGCTAAAAATATTGGCACCCTTGGTAAATATGATCAAAGAAGGCTGTGAAAATTAATCTGCATTATTAATCCTTTTGATCTTTTATTTAAAAAATTCACAAAAATCTAACCTTTCATTGGATAATAAAAATATAAAATGGGGGGAAATATCATTATGAAATAATTTTTTTTCTCTAATACACGTTGGACACAATTATTGGTACCCCTAGAAATTCTTATGAGTAAAATATCTCTGAAGTATATTCCCATTCATATTCACAATTTTGAGCACTCCAGGGTGATTATGAACATGAAATTATCCAGCCATAGCTTCCTGTTTCACAGAAATATAAATAGGAGGGGAAACAAAACTCATCACAATGAGAAAAACCAAAGAATATATTTCTGATGTGCAGCAAAAGATAACTGAGTTCCACAAATTAGTGAAGTGGCTTTAAGAAAAGAGCTAGAGTAGTGAAAATTCCCATTTCCACCATCAGGGCAATAATTAAGAATTTCCAGTCAACATAAAATGTTAGGAAACTGCCTGGAAGAGGACGTGTGTCTATATCGTCCTAATGCACGGTGAGAAGGAGAGTTTGAGTGGCTAAAGACTCTCCAAGGACCACAGCTGGAGAATTGCAGAAAATAGTTGAGTCTCGGGGTCAGAAAACTTTAAAAAAAAATTGTCAAACAGCACCTACATCAGCACATGTTGTTTGGGAGGGTTTCAAGAAAAATTCTCCTAGCTCATCCAAAAACAAACTCCAGCAAATTCAGTTATCAGACACGACTGGAACTTCAAATAGGACTGGCTTCTATGGTCAGATGAAACTAAAAAATTAGCTTTTTAGCAGCAAACACTCAAGATGGGTTTGGTGAACACAGGGATAAAAAGTACCCCATGTGTACAATGAAATATACTGCTGTATTTTTGATGTTGTGGGCCTATTTTTCTGCCGGAAGTCCTGGACATCTTGTTTAGACACATGGCATCATGGATTCTATCAAATACCAACAGATAAAAAATCAATAAGTGACTGACTCTGTTAGAAATCTTATAATGGGCCATGTTTGGATCTTCCAACCGTACAATAATCTAAACACAAACCACAAAAACAACACAAAAATGGGTCACTGAGCATAAAACCAAGCTTCTGCTATGGCCATTCCAGTCCTCTGACCTGAACCCTATTGAAAATGAGTGGGGTGAACTGAAGAGAAGAAGCACCAACATGGAGCTGGGACTCTAAAGGGTCTGGAGTGATTCTGGATGAAGGAATGGTCTCTGATCTCTTGTCAGGTGTTCTCTAACCTCATCAGGCATTATAGGAGAAAATTTAGAGCTGTTAAACTGGCAAATGGAGGTTTCAAAAAGTATTGAATAAAAGGGTGCCGTTAATTGTGGCCAATGTGTATTAGAGAAAAACATTTATTTCATAATGATATTTCCCCCCATTTTAAATTCTTATTATCCAATGAAAGGTTAGATTTTTGTGAAATCAAAATGATTAACAATGCAGATTAATTTTCACAGCCATCTTTGATCATATTTACCAAGGGTGCCGATATTTTTTGCCATGACTGTATGTAATAAATTTTATAAATTTTATCAAAACTACTTTTTGTAATGTCTGTTTGATGCTTTACACAACAATGACTTTAAATGATCTTTTTGGAGTAATTTCTCAGCCAAATTTGATGTGCGATTAATTTGCGATTTATTAATCGCCACATCATGTAATTAATTAGATTAAAAATTTTAATCGCTTACCAGCACTATATATATATATATATGTGTGTGTGTGTGTGTGTGCGTGTGTGTACAAAAAACAAATAGTGATATATACATATGTTTTTTACTTATTTATTTATTTATTTGTCATATATATAGACAAAATAAAATAAATAATACAATTAAGTAACTTTAAAAATATTAAATAGTAATATTACAAATATTATTAAAGATTAATAACAAACTAACAAACTATAGATATTGAAAGCTGTTTATTTTTTGCCTAGGGTGTTACTTTATTATTCTTACTGAGACCAAAGGCTTGCATCGTACTGAAGCCAAAATGTTGGCATCAATCCAATACTACTTCATGGTGCCGCTGGCAAATAAGATCCAAGAAGATAGTCTAACGCAAAGCTCATACCAACTGTAGGACAGTAGACTTGAGAGAAAGAGAGAATTAAAGGACTCTTTAGAGGAGCCAGAATTTAGCAGAATCTTGGAAGTGGAAGTCTTTGAAGACTTCCAACATAATCCCGTCTGCACCCGTGCCGCCCCCTCCACAGCTTTAATTCCTGAAGTCAAACCCCTTCTCCTGCCAGAAAGCAGACTGAGGGTCAATGCAGAGCGCCGAGATACGAGCCTTGCAGTGTTAGGATTGAAACTCAACAGATCACACTGTAGCCTTTTCCTGAATGCGACATTAATCCAGTATGGATAGTAAGAGGATAGAGAGCTATTGTTGGGGAATTGTGTAGGGTGAATTCACGTCTGAAGCTGAATGCTTGTATTTTTCTAATAATGGGCTACGCTTAGCATTGTTTGGGCACTCAATGGTCGATTATTTGCAGCTGTAAGTGGGCTGTCAATATCCTCTGGGTAATATCGAAAGCCAACTCATATAACACAGACTAAGACTAATCCAGGATTTAAAAGAATTTTAGCATCTGCAGCGCCACACTCGGTTTAATTTTACAGGCTGAGGATCGTAATCAATAACTAATCAATGAAAAAATTTAATGTTTCACATCACGGCTGATCACCCAACGGTGAAATGAGGAACGATTCACTGAGGATTTTCTCCAAGATCTATAAAAGTGGACGATATATTTCATGTTTGTTCTGGCATTGTGTAAGAAGAATGACTGTGGTCGTACTTCTTAAATGGACGCCGCTTTTGATTTACACGACAACAATAAGAAGCTCTAGAAAGATAGATGAGAAGACGTGAAAAATGGTGGGTGATTTGTGCTTGAGGACCACGCTTTCTTCAAGAGTAAAAAATGAAAGAGATAAATGCCTTGAGATACGAATCTGAATGAAACTGCTCATTTGCTTTTAAAACAAAGACAAATTCATGAGACTGCTATTCAATATGTGGGATACACTATTGGACAAAGGTCAGGGCAAGGGAGGGGTTATATCAATGATCATTAGCATGCAAGCAGACGGTTGGTCATGTGATTCAAATTCCATTGCCCGTTGGTCTTTGAAGTCTTGGAAATTACACAAAAGGAACTGGTGGCATGGGAATATTTAATTGCATGCTACAAAAGAGAACAAACAAGTCACTTTAGTGAGGTTTCAAACAAAGAATTATGCTGAACTGAACTGATAAACCATATTAATACATACACCACAAGGGTTTGGGGTAAATATGATTTTTTTTTTTTTTTATTAAATTAATACTTTTATTCAGAAAGGATGCATTAAATTCAATTAAAAGTTACAGTAAAGACATTTATAATGTTACAAAAGATTTCTGTTGAATAATTGTATTTAACTTTATTCTAATCCTCAAAAAAACTATCACAGTTTCCACAAATATACTAAGCAGATGCTATAAAATATTAACTGTTTTCAACATTGATAAATAATTAAAAAAAAAAAAAATTTCTTGACCAGAAAATCAGCATGATTTCCGAAGGATCATGTGACACTGAAAACTAGTAATGGATGCTGAAAATTCAGCTTTGCATCACAGGAATAAATTATATTTGAAAATATATTTAAACAGAAAACAGTTATTTTAAATTGTAAAAGTTTTCACAATTTTTGATTAAATAAATGCAGCATTAAAGAATTCTTTCAAAACATGAAAAAAATCGTACCAACCACAAACCTCGACACGGTAGTGTAAAATGTGTTTAATGTGACACCAATGAGCAGTTTAGTTTAGATTCATCCTGACTAAAGCTCTGTTCCAAAATCTAGTGATCAGCCCACCTATTTTAGGGCTTTTAAGACAAAAATTACAAGATACCTGTTTTTGGCCAGATTCTAAGGCAGCATGTATCCATTGAGGAGAAGAAAATGCCAGCATGCATTGCGACAAACTCTGTGTGGAAAAAAAATTAAATAAAATATTATGAAAATAATAGGATATAAGGAGATAATATGAAATAGAACACATAAAATAAATAATATATACAATATTCATGCACAATTTATATTATTTGCACAGTTAGCTTAGTAACATGATACCATCAAAATCTATTAGGATCAAATTAGATTTCTCAAAGCAAACTTTGAGACAACCAGGCTCATATTCTACTTCAGAAAGATGTGATAGACACCAACAGACATCTAACCAAGCTTAATCTATCACCTATTACTCCCTAAAAAAAACTAATATAAAATATGAAGCAAATTACTATTTGAATTGCACCATGTATAAAGCTGAATGGCAGGAGTGTTGTTGTGTAGATTGCTATAATATTGGGTGGCAAAACACCGGCCCACCCAGAAACGTGAATGGGATCAAAAAACAGCAAACGTGCCAAAATCCTCTTACAAATCATTGAGTGGTTTGACGTCCGCTGCTCAATCTATCAGTCCGGGTGACACCGTCTGCCCTGCATCAGTCTGACCTTTTGAAAAACCAGCTGTTCCTTTTTGCAAAATGTGACCAGAGGGGTGGTTTTGCTAGACACCAATTGATTAGACGAGCATTAATCAAACAGAAGGATTATCCCCTTCCATTTCTATAGTAAACCAATTATAGCTCTCATCGCCGAGGAAGGTTAACTGGCTGGATGGGCAATCCGTTTAAACAGCTGACGCTTGAGATGTGGGAGAAGGTGAGCAAAGACAATGTGCGAGATGGACTTGTGGGGGAGACAAGCACGAACGGACACAATTGACCATTAAAGTTAATTGAGAAAATGGCCTTAAAAGGGGCATAAGATTCAAGGATGCATGGCAACCACCATGCTCGCCCTGAAAATGGCCCTGATGTTGTTGTGCCGGACTGGGGGAGGCCAGATTGAAACTTCGCTCTCTTTAATGAATTTCATGGGTTTAATGATGATAGCCACTTCTTAAAACTTAATGATCCTTTGCATTTTTAGCACAGCTAACTGACCTTGTTTGGGGCAACATTGAGCCATCGCACCAGACTCCATAAAATTTTATCTGGTTCAATAAGCTATAAATCCTTAATTTGGGGGGAGAGGTCTATTGCAGCCTAATTGTCTTTTTATTTAGTCCCAATACATGATTATTTTCTAGTCACTGCAGTCATCTTCGAGTAATGAGTGGAGCGGTATTTAATGTGAAAGTATCATGCAATTTCCATAGCTAAGTGTTGCATTGCCATTGAGATGCTCTGCTATTTTTAGTGTCTTGATTATTCAACTAGCACTTGGAAATCATCGTCAATTTACCTACTTTCTTCAGGTGGGCATCCGTGGCAATCCTGGCTCAGTTGATGCCCTAGATGAGATATGACATTACAAAAGAGAGGAAAAAACATTAATTCCTAACATACGTGTGAGATGTGTATTAGTTTTTATTTAACATGCAAGGGCACCTGAGTTCAAAACCCAACCCAACATGTGATGTTTTAAAACTGCAACTGAATGATCAACATGCATTTTCATTGTAAAAAAGCAGCTAACTTTGCAAAATAACTTTTGGTGTTCTATGGGGGAAAATGTCATAAGAGTTTCAAGCCACATGAGAGTGAATAAACAATCAAAGAATTGGCAAATGATCTGTTTTTCTGACACAATAACAGTTATCAAAAGACAATTATTTTTTGGGGAGTTGCATTTAAAATCTGACTTCCAGGCACTCAATTTTATGGTGTCTGTCATTCAAGTTCACACTGTCTTTGGAGAGTATACGGTTGCTTTCGGGCATCTTTGATGTGGAAATTTACAAATTTAATGCTTTGAATGAGAAAGGGAATATACTTTGTGAAACTCACTTTTTAGCATCTCTCCAAAACATATCTTTTGCATGATTGATCATATTCCACTGCAGAGTTTATCATCTATTCATGGGCCCAAAACAACATGAATTAATAACATAAATATTCAACTTTCCCCCATATAACACTACATGACTAAAATAATATATCTAATAAATCAGTGAGGACAAATCTTAATGCTATTAGAAAGTAGTGTGAACTTAACTTTGTTGCCAATGTCTGGGGAGGGTCTTGTTCTATTCCTATAAACAAAGGGAGGTCTGTAAAGAAATTATTTACTGAGTCTAGTGTAGAAGTAATTTACTGGCCTGTACAAAGCTCAGTCCTGAGAATGCATTGGCAAAAGAATCCTAGTGATCTTCTGGTGTCTGAATGGGAGCAAATTCCTGTGTCCATGTTCCAACATCATTCCTAGAAGAGTGGAAGCTATAAGAGAGTTGCACGTGGTTTTGTAGTTAAGTGTCCAACATACAAATATGGGTTTTTTGAAGGATTTGAAAATGGTTTGAAGGCCTGATGGATGGATAGATGGACAGACAAGAGAATGTTAGAATGATGGATGGATCTCATAAATTGAAAGAGAGAATTTTTTGAATTCTGAATTTTTCCCAACTCAGATGTTCACATTTTTAAAACAGCAGGAGTGGTCAGCCGGTAACTAAAGAGTAAGGTAATTTTCTCGCTTTGCTCAGTTGGACATCTAAAAACAATTGTGAGACTTCATATATTGTTATTCACACATCTATAACACCACGGCTGCTTTTAAATGCTCCAGTGGTCCGAGTCAGTGCATATGAGGCAGTAGGAACAAGTAGAATTTGAAAAGGTCACCGTGCCGATTATTAATGGCATGTCAAATACCAGAGATCTCTATTAGCATTTTAACAATGTTGTCCCTGATATCTAAACGTCGGGTAGCTAAATATAATCTCAGGCCTGATATAAAGATAAGCACACATCAGTATTTGGACTCCCAAAAGCTGTACTCAAACATGTCACATCCTAAATGCACATCTTAAAATATACATGTGAAATTCATCTCCTATTTCGGTTAAGGGGTGGTCCTGGGGTTTGATTGACAAGGTTGCCCCCCCGACGCTGACCTTTGGAACTGGGCACAGGTGGCGCTTCTAACGCTTCTCTATCCAGGTCAAAATCACTGTTTGATGTCCTTCATGGGTTTTATAGGTCCGTAATGCAGTGTGTTATTGCAGAAGAGCCTGTTTGAAGAGAATCTTGCTCAGATTAGATTAGATTCAAATTACATGGTTTGTGTAGACAATATTATAACACTGCATTACTCCCTTTTAGATGACTTTATATAAGGAATAATTAATGACGGACTGATGAATTTTTAAAAATTAATACACACTGCAAGCAGTGCACATCTTTAACTGGCAAAGTCTGCTCCTATTGTGTCTATTGTTTTTGATCAAAATTTTGCATGTGACACATTGTTTCCTGCAATTTATGTGTAAATAAATTCACATCAGCTTTCTGCGACATTAAAAAGTCAAAGTAGTTAGATACAGATTCTGTAAGGAGAACAATTACTCTAGATTATCCTAATATAATTAAATAATTTAACCATAAGTGGAGTTTTGCAGGACTGTCCCGCAATCCCAAGGTGGAAACACAAATTATTAGTAAATGGCTCAGATTCATTTTCGAATCCATGTCAAATGCATTTCCTTTTGCCTCACATGCCTAAAAAAATTTAAATAAACATTTAGTCAACACTTAAATGTAGCATATAAATTGTATTCAGTCTATTCAAGAGATCTAGCTATTTTCATTCATCGGAATACTATACAATCAGAGTCATAACTCTATTAAAGTCTTCAATCAGTGATTACAACCGCCTGTAAATTCAAAGAAACGTGACTTCATGATGAGATTCGGATGGATTTTACATTGTTAAGCAAAGGCATGATTCAATTACTCGACATGGACTCTGGTCCCTAGAGGCTACAGGGCTTGAGGATTTAAACTGAAAGAAAGTCATGAAATATTCATTGCATTAATGGCTTTACATACATGTTTTTAATTACTTAGTAATCTGCACTCTGCAAGTCAAGTAATGGAAACTGTCATCTGGACATGTGAGAACTCGGAAAAACTAAAAATGGTTGCTTTATCTTCAATTCTCAATATAATCAAAAAGCCTTAGATGTAAATTTTTCATTTCTTTAACTATTTGCAGTAACACTGGATTCCAATGACTTTTTTGTCAGCAGTTGATGTTGAAGTGAGCTCTCCATCATTAAACCGAATGCCTTTTTAAGATACGAATGCACACAACTGACTGTGCATTTTAATAAGTGTTAAAGGTCACCAGCTGGAGATGGACAGAGACAATCTGGTAGCTTATTCCAAGATAGTTTCTTCTGTGCTGTCTGATCATAAAGTGTTTCAGTATATTCTGGTTGGCTTAACCGAAACAAAAATTTGTTTGTTGAAACAAGCAATTCTTCCAGTTCATGACTGCTGGTGTTCCAGAACCTCCTCGCGGGTCTCCTAGATCCAGATGGTCACTTCATTATTTTATGCCGTGACGCTACACTGGCCGTGTAAACAGCCGTGACAGACCCGCGGCTAATTGATATGAATGAATGTGGGTTTCTCACTGGTTCAGGAGTCTCAGGAGCAAAAACAGTGAAATAATTGTTGGAAGGAATGCAAATGTAGCCTTCCACCAGTGCTGGCTTGATAATATCTGTGAGATGAATCGGTCTTGCTGACTTACTGAAACTGGTAACATGACAGCTTGTTGGACAGACCTCAAATTGTGTGAATCTCTCCTTAAAAATACATTTAAAATGATCTCTGTTGGTACCAATTATTTTCAGAAGAAAAAAAAAACAGTCAATGGAACCTTTTGGACATGCAATGGATGCTGGGAAAGTAAGACAGAAAGCTAATTGGAGCAAAGACAGACACTTTGAAGCTGACGTGTGCTTCACTAAGTTTCGCTTCTACTTGTCACACAGAGATTTGCTTGTGATTGGTATTCCTACAGAAACTCAGTGGCACAAAAAGCCTAATGCTCTCAATTGTCCTTTCTGAAGAGTGATTGATACAAATAGAGAGTGAAGTCCTCTGAGGCATGAGCTCATGCATTTGAGTGTGAGGTCTTGATTTTACCAAATGAAAGATGAGGATCTCTGACTCTGTTGATAAGATGAGCAGAGTGCTGCTGAACTCAACTATGACATCATTCCCACAGTTCCTGGAGAAAAAAAAATCGAAATATATTGTTAGACTTTATATGAATATATTAACTTATATCTTATATCTTATGTTTAATAATCTTAAATATAAGATATACAGATATATCTGTATATCTTAAATATATCTTATATCTGTATATTGCAATATACAGATATACAGGTGCTCAATAAATTAGAATGTCGTGGAAAAGTTCATTTATTTCAGTAATTCAACTCAAATTGTGAAACTCGTGTATTAAATAAATTCAGTGCACACAGACTGAAGTAGTTTAAGTCTTTGGTTCTTTTAATTGTGATGATTTTGGCTCACATTTAACAAAAACCCACCAATTCACTATCTCAACAAATTAGAATACGTCATAAGAACAATAAAAAAAACATTTTTAGTGAATTGTTGGCCTTCTGGAAAGTATGTTCATTTACTGTATATGTACTCAATACTTGGTAGGGGCTCCTTTTGCTTTAATTACTGCCTCAATTCGGCGTGGCATGGAGGTGATCAGTTTGTGGCACTGCTGAGGTGGTATGGAAGCCCAGGTTTCTTTGACAGTGGCCTTCAGCTCATCTGCATTTTTTGGTCTCTTGTTTCTCATTTCCCTCTTGACAATACCCCATAGATTCTCTATGGGGTTCAGGTCTGGTGAGTTTGCTGGCCAGTCAAGCACACCAACACCATGGTCATTTAACCAATTTTTGGTGTTTTTGGCAGTGTGGACAGGTGCCAAATCCTGCTGGAAAATGAAATCAGCATCTTTAAAAAGCTGGTCAGCAGAAGGAAGCATGAAGTGCTCCAAAATTTCTTGGTAAACGGGTGCAGTGACTTTGGTTTTCAAAAAACACAATGGACCAACACCAGCAGATGACATTGCACCCCAAATCATCACAGACTGTGGAAACTTAACACTGGACTTCAAGCAACTTGGGCTATCAGCTTCTCCACCATTCCTCCAGACTCTAGGACCTTGGTTTCCAAATGAAATACAAAACTTGCTCTCATCTGAAAAGAGGACTTTGGACCACTGGGCAACAGCCCAGTTCTTCTTCTCCTTAGCCAATGTACTCTGACGTTGTCTGTGGTTCAGGAGTGGCTTAACAAGAGGAATACGACAACTGTAGCCAAATTCCTTGACACGTCTGTGTGTGGTGGCTCTTGATGCCTTGACCCCAGCCTCAGTCCATTCCTTGTGAAGTTCACCCAAATTCTTGAATCGATTTTGCTTGACAATCCTCATAAGGCTGCGGTTCTCTCGGTTGGTTGTGTATCTTTTTCTTCCACACTTTTTTCCTTCCACTCAACTTTCTGTTAACATGCTTGGATACAGCACTCTGTGAACAGCCAGCTTCTTTGGCAATGAATGTTTGTGGCTTACCCTCCTTGTGAAGGGTGTCAATGATTGTCTTCTGGACAACTGTCAGATCAGCAGTCTTTCCCATGATTGTGTAGCCTAGTGAACCAAACTGAGAGACCATTTTGAAGGCTCAGGAAACCTTTGCAGGTGTTTTGAGTTGATTAGCTGATTGGCATGTCACCATATTCTAATTTGTTGAGTTAGTGAATTAGTGGGTTTTTGTTAAATGTGAGCCAAAATCATCACAATTAAAAGAACCAAAGACTTAAACTACTTCAGTCTGTGTGTATTGAATTTATTTAATACACGATTTTCATAATTTGAGTTGAATTACTGAAATAAATTAACTTTTCCACAACATTCTAATTTATTGAGATGCACCTGTATATTGTCTTATATTTAAAGGGATAGTTCACCCAAAAATGAAAATTCAGTCATTAATTACTCACTCTCATGAAGGTTGAACCACTGATGTCACATGAACTATTTTAACAATGTCCTTACTATGTTTCTTAGCCTTAAACGTGGTAGCTCCGTTGCTGTCGATGCAGGGTCAAAAAGCTGTAAAATTTAATCAAACATATCTTAATTTGTGTTTCGAAAATGAACAAAGGATCTTACAGGATTGGAACGACAAGAGGGTGAGTAATTGAGGACAGAATTTTCATTTTTGGGTGAACTATCCCTTTAAGAAAACACAAATAAAGCATGTATCTTAAAAACATCACTACTACGTATGACTTGACAAAAAAAGGATATATCAAAACAAATATTCATTTTTTTTAATGAATGTATTTATAATGTCAACATCAAAGTCATCTTGTTTTTTTGTTTGTTTGTTTTTTGTTTTTAGCTAGCAACACCATGTAATAATATGGTTATGTCATCAACACCATCATCTGTCAACCCTTTAGAATTTATTTCAATCAGTGGAATCAATGGAGCTGAAGGTAAGTATGAAATCCTCCTGTATTCCCAAGTCAACATTGAATGCTAGATTTGTCAATATTTTTAATAAATATTTGACATGGCACTACACATTATTTTTGTATCTGACAATGTTGACATATTATGCACAAGAGAAATAGCACACTTTGAAAAAAGAAAGCAGGAGGTTACACCAAAAGATGAATACCTCTGAACATGTTTATTCCAAAACAACTCCTTTATATATACAAATAAGTATATAATTTTGAATTTAATTTGTCCACTCCATCTATACACATGCAATGTGTACTTATTATACTACATGCTCATTCACAAACTCTAAATCCCTCCTGACTACATAATTACTGAATATATAACAGAAATGAATAGAAATAAAGGTGGATTTTGGATGGTGGAGGGGTAGCAGAAGAAGCTGCTGTTATATTGCATTGTGATTGACAGGATTAGATGAACATGCTCCTCTTGAACTTTCATTCACAACTGCATTTAATTAATTCAATATACGCCTTTCCCTATACTCGGAGGTAATATCTTAATATTATACATGCATATTTCAATTCAACTCAAATTGTTATGCTGGTAATACAATTTGCAATGACAAAAAATAATTGAATTAAATTAAATTAGGAAAATGCCAAATAAAAGCATTTCCACTAGTGCTTTCAGTATTTATGAAATGCATATATATATATAACTATAATTTTATTTATTTATTCATTTTGTAATGTTGTGGCATTTCTTTTTTGCCATATATGGCAGAAATTAATTTTGGGAAATTATCAGAGATGATTACACTCAGCATTGTCCCATTGCCTCCATTATTAGTCTAGACAAAGAAATCTTTATGTGCACCCTCAGCCAATTAAAAGTGATTTTGGCAACCTCCCATCCCTTCTCAGACAAAAGCCCGACAGAAAGAAAAGGAATCAATGTTTTTCCTCTGGTCATTGGTAACAGCTGTCCCGCTGTCCCACTGCAGCGAAGAGATTCCGAGACGATGCCAAAGACATCGGATTTATCCAAAGAGGATCAACCCCCACCACGCAAAGCTAATACAAACCCCATCATCTACATGAATCCTATTATCACAGACTCTTGCTATAGACCATCGCACACATGCAGAGCTGGTTATTCCAATATATATTTACAGCCCTGTGTCTCATCGCCTAACAATTTGAATTTCAAATCTCACCTCATGAATCAATGTTTACATTACCTCTGGAAGTCAACCTGACTCACATCATGACTATGAATAGCGAGTACCACGTTTGTAGCTTGTTGCCATGAAACAATGCAATAATTTAACCACAACAAAGACTCATTTTGGTTGATCCAAACATCAGACAATTAAAAAAATTCACAAAAGCCAACTTGAGAATGATTATAAAGAGACAAAAACCTAAAAGCTCATCTAGAAATGATAAATTAGTGGAAGCCAAATGCAATTAAAGTTCTACTCGAGCATATCGTGCGTTCCTGTAGCTTGGTTTCATTATGGTGCAATACACCTATTCCTCTGGGCTCTGCGAGAAGCCCGGATGAATAAACATGAGAGTATTTTTTTGCGAAACGCTAAAGGCCATGATGGTGCCTCCTCCTCTCTGACAGACCACCTACCTCTCATTAACCGAACGCAGAATGGGCTGCAACCTTCCATTCTCTGTCTCTGTCCACATTACTCGGTCATGCTCCTGTTACATTCTGCGAGATGCTCAATGCCTCTGCAAAGACAATGAAAGATTTAAGAAAGGCCACCAATGTCTAGACCAGTCATGCAAGTGTAATTGAACATGCAAATATGTACAGAATCAATTAAAATCCAACATAACCTATTCATGCATTACATTTATTTTAATAAGTGTGAGGGGTATTTTAAGGTCGCTGAAAATCACTGAAAAAGCAAAGTTTTGAGTCTTTTATTGAGTTTATAAAATGGTGGCATCAGCAATATGATAAAAAAAAATACCAATGTAAATACATTTATTTATGCATTTGTATTTAGATTACTTTTATTAATAATAATCATAAAAATTCTCATGAACACTTTACTTAAATCTGCACTGTATGATCTCATGAATAAATTTAACCATAGTTATGATACATTATAATACTTATCTATTCATTATTACACCTTTAGAAAGTATAATACATTACAAAACAACCAATTTCAGATGTAACAAGGAACCTGAAAATATTATAATGCATTTTGACTGTGGATACAATTATTTATAGCACGATATAATGCATTACAATATACTTTATATACAATATATTTAATGCATAATTTTTTATATATAATGCATTACAATATACTTTATCAATAACTTTATATACATTATATTTAATGCATTATAGTTTTTTTTTTTTTTTCAGTAATTGCTGTTACCATTTCAATAAGACATTGATTTACAATAATTTTACAAAAGTTAAGGCCCTTATATTTTAGGTCCCTTAAACCTTTAAAACACCCTCACGCATTAACACACTGTTTTGGATTTTAATTGATTATGGACATATTGCATCTTCAATCTGTGTCATTTTAATTACAAGGCATAATTAATGCATTAAAATACTTTTATAATGCACTATATATAAAGCCTTCAAGTAAAGTGTTGCCAAATATTCTTTCACCAATTAATACAGTAATGCAGTCTAAGTGTAGTTTGTTTACTGTTGCCAAGCAATGTAGCTATTTGGTGCATTAATATAAAATTCATCTGTGCAGTCACAGTATACTGAATTTCACAATACCTTGGAATGTAGCTTTTACAGAGACAGAACAATCCGTTTTCTAATGAATGATATGTAGTGCACAATTAGTCTGAGAAAGATCTTCTTTTCACAGCATTAAGCCGATAGTGACTTGCATTATAGTGACAGACAAGCATGCCGATAGAGCACCGTCTGTGTTTTAAATCCCATGATTAGAGGAAACAACTTTGCATTGTCTCGTCTTTTGTCGAGGGTCATGGTCTCCTGCATTAATGTAACTAGAACACATATTACAGTCTCCAATGAGCATCAAGCTGTCTCGGAAAATTCAGTAGGTTGTAAGAGAACGATGCAATTTGCCCGAAATATCAATACATGCATTCACACTCGCTCTTTCTCTCCCTCTCTCACATACACAGAGGCACATACAAGGCAGAAAAACCTTATTGATTAGAAGACAACTGCAAGGGGAATGTGCTAAATTGAGAAAAGCTGGAGAGAAGCAGGAAAGATAAATGGAAACGCAAAAGAGAAACAAAAGGGTTGAATATGGATGTACTGTATGTAATGAAGAGAAAAGTGGTATAATTTGCTAGGTTGATATGTAAATGTAAATAAATTTAGACTGTAGCAAATACATAATTACTTTAAAACACTATTTTGATGACAATCAAGCACATGTTCTACTAAATTGTCATTGTTTAACTTAAGTATTTTTTTATTTAAATAGTGATTCTCATTATTGTAATACAGCAAATATTTACTGTATTTTAGCACAAATAAAAGGCAGAACAACAAATACTATCATGACGTTTACCATTTCAATAACATATCACTGTGTTTTGCATTACTGTAATGTAAATGAGATTTGGACGCATCTCATTACAGTAATGAGAATTTGAAGGAGAAAAATGCTTAACTGTAATGAAAATCAAGTGGTAAAAATGTAAAATATCTTAATAGCTATAATAAAAGGCTTCAGTTTCTTTAAGCAAAATGTAATTTCTTGTTCTCTTTCTTTCCCAGATTACATTGGGTTGCACCAAAAAATAGCTTTTTAAGGTAAAAAGGAAATTTACACATTTTACAGTGTATTTTTAAAAGACAGCAAACTGAAACAGAGAAAAGGAGAGAGAGAATGCAGAAGGAGGCGTTTGGCTGCATGAATCTTCTGGCTCATCTTGCAGTCAAAGTTGCTCATGCTGATTTTGGACCAGAATCCAAATCCTGAGCCATGCTATCAGGATCAAAGCGGCCACAAAAACTGTACTCACAGCAGAAGTGTGGAAGGGCTTTTGACCAATAAAAACCTACTGTTTCATTTCACTGCTGTTGATTCACTATGATTCAAAATGCAGATAAGAACATCCTTTACTTTTACTTTTATGCATTTAGCAGACGCTTTTATCCAAAGCGACTTACATTGCATTCAAGTTACAGTTTTTTACATTTTATCAGCTCTTGCTTTCCCTGGGAATCGAACCCATGATCTTGGCGTTGCTAGCGCCATGCTCTACTATTTGAGCTACAGGAAAACACTAACCTTCAAATAACAACAAATCCTTCTTCACTTTCTCTTTCCAAATAATCGATATTGCAGATACAAAGTGGCGTTTCTGTTCAAAACAACATGGACACATGATTATCACAGTATATCAAAGAAATGTACAACAATGAAAACTAAACTGGCTAAAATCCCAAGTAATGCACATCATTTAAACAATCTGAGAAACAAACCACTAGAGGGAGCCAAGAAGCCAATCGGCTGTCAACACTGCACATCCTCAGTAATCCTCCCTGTAATCTTTAAACTTTAATCTCTCTTTTCTTGTGGTGACAGAAATCAGATTTATAAAATTATGGACCAGCAACAAGTTCTTGCTGCTGTGCTGTGGCCTGTCAAGTCATGTAAGGTGTACTGACAGCCTTTTCCTCTGCGGTAAGTGCGCTTATATGTTTACAGTCCGTCTTCCCTAGTGAATTACAAAGTTTAAAAATGTTCTTAAATCAGATCAGTTTGAATGACACTGCTATGATTAAATTCATCCATAAGTGAAGAAGATGAGTTATAAATTGGCCAATATATGGAGATAAGACAGAACTTATTACTGAATATATTGTAAGTGTGCAGTAATATGGTCCACATGAGCACTGTAGACCTTTAGAAATGTACCTATAAGAAGAGATATGAAGACAATATGCATTACTGGAATAACTCATTAAAGGAATAGTTCACCCAAAACGGAAGATTTGCTGAAAATGATTTTGAATCTTCATCAGAACAGATTTGGATAAATTTAGCATTACATCACTTGATCACCAATGTATCCTCTGCAGTGAATGTGTGCCATCAGATTGAGAGTCTAAACAGCTGATAAAAACATGTCAGTGATCATCACAATGATCCACAAGTAATCCACACAGCTTCCACACACGTTAACTGTTAGGCCACATTACGCCTTTTAGTTCTTGACCCCAATTACACAATAACCAAGACAAAATAAAGGAGTTCAAAATAAAAAGATGCTCACCTAGATCAGCCAGAAAAATGGTGCAGTAATACAAGCTATCAGGTCCGCTGCTGGCCAAATGGGTGCCCTAAGCAGGATTGTATTTTTGTGCCCCCTCCCTCAAATATTATGGAAGTAAAAAAAAAAAAAAAAAAAAAAAAAAACCTACTATAGCGGTCAAAATAGAACTTTAATAAAATATAAAAGTAAATAAATTGCATTATTTACATATTACAATTGTAACTCTAGACAGTTACCTATGGCTATTATTTTATTAATACAGTTGTTTGATTGATTTTATAGTCTCAAGAATTCAGAAATCAAGCAAAAGAAAATTAAGCAGTTTTACTACGATAAAACCATGGTTAATTTTTGTAAGGGTTGTGATGTCAACATGTTTTTTGTTGAAGAAATTATAGTGGCTGTGTCATCTATACCAAAAAGGTGGCCAGAAATTAAAGATTAAGTGGATATTTTAATTAAATGTTTGGTCAATAGCCTATTAAACAAGGATTTGATCATCCAGTAAGTGTAACAATTACCAGGCCTTTGGCTCGCTTTGCAGGCATTTGTAATAACATGTCTACTGGTAATTGGTCTCCTTCTATTGGTGGCTTGTTAAAAACAATAAATCCTAATGGAATATGTCCCAAAACACACAACAGAAAACCATTTTTTTAATGGTTTTAATGGTTAAAAGTTGATGGTTTGTAATGTTTGTAATAGTATTTGTGGTTTATTTGTGATTAATTTGTGATGGTATTAGAATTTTCTGTGATGGTTCTATTGTTTTGTTTTTTTTTCAGCAGGGTTGCCTCATTGTTTTTATATAATGCCATTTTAAAATTTTTAAAAAAAATTTATGATTTAAAAATCATTTTAAAGGCTGTTGTTGGCTTAGGTTTGTTTTCATAACCACAAAAAATATTATCTTAATACTTCTTAGTAAATTATTATTTGAAGTAACAAAACCATTAATTTGCGGTTACCATGGCTACAAGAACCATGATTTTTTTGGGGGGTTTTATTCGTGTTAAAACCATGGCTAACTTTTGTAAGGGAACATGGAAACTCGGAGAGAATATTAGATGCGTTGGTGAAATTATTACCGACATTAAAACACGTTATTAACCTCAACACCCAAAAAAGTTTCACAGGATTATGAATGTAGCCTACCTGAAAGAGACGCACTGCCTCGTTTTCATCTTTTTTCTTTTCTTTTCTTTTCTTTTCTTTCCTTTTCTTTTGTTGGCGCCGGATTGCTGATATCTTTTCACGGGCATAGTTGTCCATCAATTATGATCGTTTGCATTCAGCCGCAAAAATGAGGTGCATGCGAGCGGTCCCCCCTGGGAGTTGGTGCCCTACGCAAACTGCGTACTCTGCGTATAGGGAGCGGCGGTACTGCAAGCTATGGCCATAAACCAAGACAACTCCATCCAAAGCATGTCATGCAGTGAATTTAAAGCCCCCGATGGACTTACAGACCACATAGCTTCTTTCAATGGCCAACAGCCATAAGCGACCAGTGTTACTTCAAACCTAGGAGGGAACTGGACAAAATTAAGACTTAACATTGTAAATCAACAGGAGACAGATGGTTTTTTACATATAAAAGGATTGCAGCAACAAACTTTCATCACTCACCAAGTATCACCATAAAACATTGGTCATCGCATTGGTCAGCATCGCATTGGTCAAAGGATGAAGTAGCTGTTCAAAGCTGTAATGATATTGAAGCCAAAGCAGACCATGATCGTCCCTGCAAGTGCCAGATTTACAAGGAAGAAGTGCTTGTATTGGCCATTAACTACAAGAATGAAACTCTTCTGTGGCTTTCTGCATCGCAGTGGTGGTTTTATACCTGGAGTAAATTGACTTAGAGAGATTAATGCATATGGACAAAATGGGATCAGGACTGATGCATGTAAAGTGATGGCCTAAGAGCTTATCTGATGAGGCTTCATTAAAAGGTGCAAAGCATGCCAAACAATTGCTTGTTGAGTCCAACAAGAGATCTGAGGGATTATCATGGTGTCCGACACTGACCTCATAAAACTCTGTGGGAATGATTTACATTATGATTTATCAGTTATGATAAATTATGATTTATATTTGTCAGTTATGCATAATATGTAGTTAATTTGCATTACTGAGCACTTCAATGTCAATACAGCATAACATGAGATTGTTTTCAACTCATAGCTTTTTTTTTTTTTGCCAGCAAATAAATGAAAAACACTGTTTTGAAATGTTCTGGTAAAAATAAAAAAAATATATAAAAATCTATTAAGAAAGCAGGAAGCATAAAAATGTTGACTTTATCTTATTCTGTCAAACCCCCAGCACTTACGTGTTCTTCAGCAAGACACTAAATCCTGAGTGACTGACTGACCATTTCATCATCTGCCTCCGCAAATGTCAAATGTCATTTTCTCCCTTCACAAACTGACAGTAAGTGGCAAAAATGAAGAGCTCTGACTTGAGAAGGACCAACCTTAAATTACAACAGAAACACTTAATTGTTGTTCCAGAATAGCAGTAATTGTGTGATGGGCCATTAATGCCAACAAAAGTACCTTTTGAAATGGCTTTTAATCAAAAGGGGAAGGCTTACTGTGTACAAATCTGACACAAATATAAAAAGCATTTATAATGTCATCCAAATGTCAAATGAACTGCACTTTTGGGTCAAGATGTGATGGACAACAGACATTATGGCAGCCTCTTTTTTCCAGTAAAAGCAGATGATACAGAGCTCAAAATGTTTTTACAGCCATTTCACTTTATTTTTGCAGGCAGACAGAAAGGTTGCTAAAATCTGTCTATTATATTATAACATATATTGCAACAGCTATAGCCTACTTAAAAGTTTTGCTTTCTTAATTGCAGAAAAAAAAAACATGCATAGCTTAGAAAGCTATTTTTACATTTATACTTTTGCTGGTGTAACTTACGTTGATTCAGTCACATTAAATTATATTTTTGACTTGAATAAAAAATGTTAATTTAAATGTCAGCACACAAAAGACCTTTTCAAATTACCTGACAGACCATTTTACCATCAGCTGTGCATCAATATGCCAAAAACACTGAAAGAATAGTGCATTGTGAACAGTCAAATATCTTGTTATTCATTATAGATGTTGTTTTGGTATTGTTTTCAATCCATATGAAGTATCTAAGAGAGCCCAATCAGCTGCTGTATAAAATGTGCTACATTATCACAGATATGTTTAGTGATTTAAATTAATGGTGTCAGTTTTGCTGACTTAGCCGATGCACATGCTTTGTCATTATGTCAATATAACAGCACTTATTGCAACTACAATGAAGCCTCTGTCTGAGCACAACCATTCCAATCTGAATCATTTGTTTCCTCAACACAGTTAACGGCACAAGCAGACAGTATATTCATTCATTATGGCATAACAAATATTACTTGTGGACGTAGATGCATTTCATTAACTTCAGCACATATCTCATCACAATAGCACTGCTGCTAGGCATAGTTGTGTGGACCTCAGAAACCTGAATAGATGGCTTGAATTAATTTGTACAAATTATCCAGGGCTGAAAGTGACAAATACACTGTAGTCTCTCTCTCACACACCTTTTGTAGCCAAATCTGATCGTTTTCTGGATTTTGCACTTGTTAGATTGGTTAAATTCACACCTCTCAAGTCTGTTGTAATCAAAATGATTTAGAACAATTTTAAAAATGAGATAGAAAACTTTGTAATATAATTTAGACTTAAATATTCAGCATCAAGTGTGACTAATCTACAGCGTTGTTATTGTTAACTAAAACTAAAAATAGTTTTCAGTAACTAAAAGCTGATATAAAATACAAATATTGCATGAAAAACTGTAAAAACCTAAACGAAAATTATAAATGTTGCCTTGGCAACTAACTAGAATAAATACGTTCAAGTTGAAGTAGTAAAATTACTAAAACTATAACTGAAATAAAGCTGTATAAAAAATAAAAATAAAAATGACAAAAGCACATAAATTTGCTTAAACTTATATTAAAACTGTAAATATAAATCAAATTCAAAATAATTCTAAACATAAATACTATATTACATAAATAATACTAACAAAACACTGCTAATCTATCAACTATCCCTAAATCTCTACCTTTGACAGTCCTGATCTACTTCACTCTACTAAGTGCTTTTGATTCTGCAATAAACGATGTGGATGTTATTTAAGGTCCTTGTGGTGGGCGTTCTCTATCTGCTCGGTTTCCCACACAGAAGGTAATCCTAGAGCAGATCTTTTTTTGGTTCTCTTGCGACAGATGGCTCGAGAACTTAATTGATTTGATAAACTCTGAGCAAGTTGTTGTTTCTTTCTAATGCTGTGACAACTGATTACTTGAGGAAACTCATTAACAGTCCTCTGAAATCAAGTCAGCCCCCTAGAGAGTTAATATTTGCCATGTTTTCTGCATCACCATTCTGTGGCAGTGCTTCTGTGAACAGACGGTGATGAAATAAAAAAAATATCCAGTTTACAACAAAGTAATGCTAAATGCTGCAAAAAGAAACATGACTAGCATGACTAGTATGTTCAAATCATGAACAAATTAATATTTCAAACTGATTTTTTTATTGAATCACACAACAAGACAAAAAAGACCGATTTGAATCAATCAGAGGAATTGATGTCCGACTCAAAGCATAAATGGTTTTGTGACAAAAAAAGGCATTCTGATTAGTTCAAACCATGTAAACTGCAAGATTTAGTAATTTAAAAAAAACAATCAGAGGATGTTCGCATAAATAAATAAGAAAAAATGTTCTTAAAACTTTTAAAGAAAAAACTGGGTGTCTTCCCAGGGAACAATTTCAAGGACATCTGTATAACAAAGTAAAAAACAGACATTTTGAATGTTCAGAGATGATATGAACAAACCAAATATACTGTAGATAGGAATAAAAGTTTGGTTTATGTAAGTGCTACTGAAGTGATTTCTGGCTCAGCGCATGAGAAAAACTCATTTTGAGGAAACAGCCTTTAAAGATATATATTTTAACTGAAATCTACAGATGCAAATAAAAAAATGCAATAAAATAAACACTTGAAAGTTTATTTTGCATGTTTATTTCCGCTAGTCTGAAAAAAACATGTTATGAAAAGCCAAATAGCCCAAAATCTCAAAATTGACTAGTGTATGAAAAAAACAATGCTTTCTTGCCTGTGTCTTGCCCTAACATTCACATGACCAAGAAAAAGCATTTAAAACATTTTTAATGTTTTCAGAATGGGAATGTTAGAAAAATTTTCTTAGAGCATGTTTCTGTTAGCTCGCAGGCAATGTAACACCTTTATGGTTGAAAGTCGGAGATAACAAGTAGGAATATCCCACATCTGAATTCAATATAAAAAACACAATTCGACTGGCAGATTCCGTTTTTCACTTGGTACCAAAACACCAGCTCTTCTCCCTCTATGGCTGTCTCTAGAGTCTGCCAAACAAAAACCAACAATGCATAAATTGATTTGAAATCACAGTAATGGAAATGGTTTATGAAAAATGTCTTTTCTGATCATAGCATGTTTCTGTGGCACCAGTAAGCCCAGAAGTGGAGAATCAGAGATCAAGCCCAGCTGTATGAGGCTGTGGAAGCATGTTGACATAAGTAAGTGAGGACAGCGAGGCCCACAACGCAGCCAGAGATTGAGAAATGCAGTCAGAAGAGCCAATCCATCCACCTGCATCATAAACACACACACACACACACACACACACACACAATATTAGTTGAAATGCCTTCTTGCTTTTCTATAAGTCCTGTTTGCTCCTCCTGGTTCTTTCAAACTTACAGTGTTGGTTCCTTTACCAAACTCATCCACTAGAACAAGAGAATCCCCAGTGCTGTGGTTCAAGGAATTAGTCATCTAGACAGGAATTGTAATTATTATAAAACAGCTGAAGGATGATATTGCAATTCACCATGTAAATATTTCAGTGACTCATCAGTGGCAGTTCTGAATGACACAGTTATCAAAACCAATTCAAGCAGCATGAATGAGAGACATGACACTTTGGTAACTTTTACAAAATGGGATTATACAAGAATAATGTTACAAAATTTAAAAAAAAAAAAAGTATACAGGGATTTTGTGTGTTCAGGAGGGTGTCTCACCTGGGTCAAATCTATCATGAAGGTGCTCAGACACACTGAGACAGATTCACAGCTTTGCATGCGGCTGAAGATTCCATCCACCAGCCCAATCTCTGCCTCTTTAGCAGGAACATCTGAGCCGATCAGCGCCATGAACACAATCAGTCCCACCTTTAGAAACCATACAATATGTTACAAAAATGATGAAATGCCTACATTTAGGATTATTACCAAACAAGAGTCATGGAACACTGTCGTTAGTTCATTTTTAAGTAAAGTCCATTTCAAGTAAAGCCAGTTCACTCAATGGCCATATTTGTAACGCCTCCGGGCAGCTATTTCTGGCATGCAAGACTAATTTCTATCTGTTTGATTGGAAAATATGAAAAAAATATTTGAATGCAAAAATTAGAATGCAAAATCTCAAAAACTGCTTGCCAAACTCACATTTAAATAACATTTCAACTCAGCAATAAATATTCTGCCATATACTGACCCATAAATGTTGTTTCTTATCTTTAAACCTTATTTCATGCAAGATGTGCATGTGCAGCCCAAAGCATGCATCTCAGGACACTGATTGTTTCTATGGGAACCGGAGCTTCTAATGAAGGGACTTATTACACTATATTGTACATTGCACTTTCTCCCATTCATAGTAATATAAGTGAATCGCCTTGGTATATTTATACTATCTTTTTAAGTATTGCTGTGAAATTTTCTATTATTTATTTATCAATTACTACAATGTACAGTTTTATATGAATGTGATGTCTGTAATGATTATTGCTGTGTTTGCCTGTTTTAGATAGATGCTTTTGCCGGAGGAATTTGGTCCTGTAATAACTTTCACTTTGCCTTCAGTTTCAGAGCTGATGTAGGTGTTTGGCACAAATACTGGAGTGCACAGCGCCAGAAAAGGATGTCTAAAAGAGAAAGAGGGATAAATATATAAACAGAAGAATAAAGAAATCAGAAAATTCATCTCATTAGAAGAGGTGATTTGTACCGTGACTCAATCAGGGCTAGTCTGTGGTTTGATGTCAGGGTTGGACAGCAGTAGCCGTGATCCAGAGAAGCCTGAGCCAAAGCAATGAGACAGTCCAGCTCTGCACACAGAGACATGATCTTGTACAAACAGTTGCTCCGCTGAAGCACTGTGGCCTGAAGCTTCCTCATTACCACCAACTCCATATCTGGAAAAAAATAGCATGTTTTAAAAGACATTGTAAAGGTTTTTTGCAATTAACTCATTAATCAACTAAAGAAAGGAAGAAAGAAACAAAAGACCCATGGTGTCACAATGCAGGTCTCCCAGCATGCTGTCCAGCTCTTTGGTTCGAGGGCTGTGGTAATGCAGTTTGTCCTTTGATAGGAACTGAAATAATCCATAAATGAAATACAAAATCCGCTCTTATCAACCACTCAAACATTAATGAGTCTAAGACAAAGAGGCCTGAGATATGTACTCCACGTGTGCACACTAAATTTCTGTGATTAGTATTAGCTTTCATGCTTTTCAATTAAGATTTTCTGTTGAAAGGAAGCACTTTGATCCATATGCAATAATGTAGGTAAGATTTTCGAACTATAATCTTAAACAGTAATGAGTTGACAAGAATCAAATGAAGAAAAGCACAACTAAGACTGAAATTATCTACGAAACAAAGTCTGTAAAACAATAAGCAATAAGCGGTTTCCAGTTTAAAGCAAACTCTAACAAGAACATTTTAGGAAATGAAAACTGTGTTGTCTTGAAAAAAATTGTTAAAAAGTACTGCCATACTCACCATGAAATCAAGACCCTCAATCTCAAAGCTCTGTTTATCCAGCATGGTGGGTAATCTTGGCATTGTCAGCAAAAATCCAATCTGTCATCAAACACAGAATGAAATACCAGAATGTCGTCATGTATATCAGTTAAATAAATGTAAGCACTAGCCAATAACAGTTATACAGGCATTGGATTGTATGTTCTACATCCATTTTTGCCTTGAAATACATATCTTATCTGCTCATTATCAATTAGCAACTCTAAAACCTATTAATTTTGTTATTTCAAATAAGATCTCTTAAGGTGAAATGTGCCATTTTTTCGATTTTAAAGCATTTTCTCCTGTCAAAGTTGAATATCCAGTGATCACTATAAGTAAACCTTTAATAGGCTGACTCTCCCCTTTTAACATTGCAGTGTGTTTCATAGTGTCTACAGATGGCTCAACCAATGGTATGCGTTTAGGGAAGGGCTTCCCGTTTGCTTAATCAATGGAGCAAGAGGATTTTAGGAGTGTTGGGGAAATCTATTTGGAAACAATCATTATTTTTGGAATTCTGTTTGGTGGCACAGAAATGTCACAATAAATTGCAATTCTGTGACTAATTGCAAGCTATTTCACTATTAAATAAAACAGCGCTGCATGCTGCTTTTGTTAACCCAGATGTCACAGTCGTTACTGCACAGTCGTTACAGCTGCTTGTCATTTAGCTACACTGCAGTGCACTAATTACAGAAACAGTCAAGCTGGGGTCAAGTGGCCTGCTCAGGGGCACAATAGCCACCTCACTGACTCTTCATTTATTGGGTCGCTCCAACAAGGAATTGAACCCGCAACCTTTATGTTAACAGCTCTGTGTCAACAATTGGGTTAGACATCACACTTTAATGAATGGAGGGCAGCATTAATCACATCCTGACCAGAGGGATGTAGATGACGCTGCAGGTGGAGAAGCAAGGTTTTCCAGCTCAGCACGAGCCACATCCGTCAGGAAATCTGGAAGACCCATTATCCTTGTTTTCTCTGTAAAGAGAATAAAACAAAAATGTAAAAATGTATATAATAAAAATTAAGAGCTAAACACTGACAAACTTCAAGATTCAAACTCCTGGAGATAAATGATAATGAACACGTGTTTGTGGCCTGTTCTGATTACACCATTTTCATAATTTCACTCACAGATAACAAAGACCTAGGATTACATAGCCCTGCATGCTGAAAAACAAATTCAGCTGATTTGCAAAAAAGGCTTAATATTACCTAATTTAATGATGCCGGGTTCAAAAACATCAACAAAAACAAGTACTGGATGATACAGGGCAGTTTTAATAATAAGAAATAATTATAAGAATGATCAGTAATCATGAGTAATCATGTAAATGCACCATGAAAAAGTGCAAATAAACAAATTTCTAGCTCTCGCTACCTATTTTTAATGTAAGAGTGGGTGTGGTAATTTTCAACTTGAACTTGCAAGATTTGTTTTAATATTATTGTATTTGTTTTCACAATATTATTATCACAATCATGAACACACTGGCTTGAAGCACAAATAGTTTTACCATTTCCTGCACTTTATTATTCTAGTTATTTACCTATAATGGCAATATGAATCTGAAGTCTTGTACATTCACAGAAAATAACTTAATTTCTCATTGAAAAATAAGGTGGATGTTGATTTAATCGTTTCATTTTCCTAGTTATCTGTAAGTAATACATCACCCACCGAAATATTGGGCACCTTTAGTTACTATTACATCAGAACTGAAGAAATCAATGGAAAACCACTCACTCTCGTTGATAACAGGATCAACATTCGGCCTAACAGTGAATCGGTTCTCAGCGAAACTTCCTTCAAAGTCCACCTGTAATGGAGAATGACAAACCCAAAGCAATTAGATTAATTCAGAAATAATTTAACATAAACATCAATTACAACAGAAAATTTCAATAAATATTATTCAGTCGCACCACTTTACTGATGTATGTGGCGATGTAGAAAAGATCATCAGTGAAGTTTTGACTGATTTCACTGAAAAGTTGCATGGACTGGGGCATGGATCAAATGGTGTCCCTAATGCACAATGCACTGTACACCGTCTGATAAAAGAAAAACATGAGAAAAAAACAAAAACAAGCCAGGATAAGCAATAATAAATAGACTTGTATGAAAGACAAGCTAAGATTCACATTATTTGTGTGGCTTTTGTTGTTTTGTAATTTGACTCTGATTAAATAATGTTCAGCTTTAGACAAAATGCTGAAAACTGTACCGAGATGTTCTTGATATTCCGCAGGTAACTCTGCAAAGTGTTAAGATCAGCAAAGTTACGAGGGGATGTGAAGAAACGGATCACTTCCTGACGCCTATTCAGAACGTTCAGATCTCGAGTAGGTCTGTGGAACCACTGCTTGAGAAAAACAGATGAGAAAAAGGAAGTCTATGTTAGGACTTCAACACCTTTTAAATGTGCTAAATTAACTCTTATAAAACTGGGATTTTACCGTAAAAGCAGAGAGCCGAACTTGCTCCGACAGCAATTCAGAACACCTGCAGAAAACACAATGTGGGTATTTACTCCCATTCACTTTTACTGCATAGAAAAGATCAGCATAAGCATTATTCAGGCTTTCTCCTCATTTTGAACAGAAGGTTTGGAAATGACACGAGTAAATGATGGCAAAATTTTCATTTTTGGGTGAGCTTTTCCTTTAAATAATCATTTTTTTTTATAAATTATAACTTTCCATAAAACAATGACCATTCTCAACTTTTCTGACTACCCACTAAAACAGGGGTTTTCAGTATTTTAGAGGCCAGAAGATATTCATGTATAATTTAGCACATTTAGAATATATTTACGGATTTAAACTTTGATATTATAATTCAATATTATAAATATGTGCAAAATACTATTTAGAAAATATAAGGTTTCTATTATTGCATTTCTTCTACTCACTATAGTACTGTTCTTTTAGATATATTTATTTTTATTTAAATATACTTATAGTAATTATTTATTTTATTCAATTATTTATTTATTTATTTATATCAAATTATTCATTTATATATTTTTAAAAAAAATTTTATTATTTGTTTTTACATTTTTACACCATTTTTATCTGAAATTTTTCATGGAACCCCTAGCACTCCCTTGTGGACACTAGTTTCAAAACCCTTACACACAAAAAATAAATAAATAAATAAATAAATAAATAACAGGATTTAATCAACATTAAATGGTGCACAAAAGAATATATTTTACCATAAAGACTCAATCCTTCTTTCTCTCCTGACTGGAGCTTAAAGACGGAAGGATGCAGCTCAGATTTAAAGATCTGGAGTGCACTGAGGAAAGAGTGCAAACAAGTTTTAACAGCTCCAAAAAGTTGAATTACTTAATTAAAAAAAAAGAAAAAAAAGAAAAGAAAAAAAAGATGGGACCTGTTTGTTCGACCAACCTATGTGTCTCTGGCGATGTACACAACATCTTTCCTGCAAAATAATGAACAAATAAACAGAATTTTATACTCACTGAAAAAAAAAAGTGATTGATATACAAATGTCTTACAGCGAGTAAGTCAAAAACTGCAATATGGAGACGCCCATATTGCTGTCTTCCAGTTCTAAGCCAACTCTCCTCATATCCAAACACTTCAACAGCCCTCCTATTGACCTCATCTACAGCAGAGAAGATCGTCATGATAGGCCCATTTATTTGTCCAGCATAAAACATCTGATGTCTCACCGTCAGCACTGAGTCTAATGGGATATAGGAGGAGAGATACGGGATTTTCTCGCTCTCTGTGATGGTGGGAGGGAGAGACGGGATGTGTGCTGAGAGGAGTCGCTGTTTGCTGATCTCTAGACCTGCAAAAAATTACCGTGACTGTTTTTCACTAAGCTGGTAAAGCACTGCAAAATTTAACGCACACATAAGCAGTATTTGACAATACCTCTATTTCTTAGGATATATTTTTTATTAGTATAAATGTTACACAGATCAAAGCTTTTTTGCCATTTTTAGAGTCCCCATCCACTTTCAATGTAAGGAAAATTAGACATTGCTTTGATATAAATTTGAAAATAACAACTGAGCAAGAGATTATCTGTGCTGATCACCTAAAATAACGATTTAAAATTGGAGAGTTTACCAAGCTTTTCGATAAACTGGATCAAGCTCTGCTCTTGTTTCGCACTTGTTATTATGACATTTGGTCTCAGCTCCTGTATAACTGAAACAGAAAATTCATGGTATTCATGTAAACAAGCTAACATAATGGCCATCAAAGCATCTCCAATCAATCTTTCCTTCATTTTGATTAGTCATGCAAGTCATGTATTCTGGCAAATACAAACAACAGACATTGTTCATGTATTTTAGCTTGCACAATGTCTGTTGTATCCCACAAGCAGTGGGAGAGACACGGTTCAATGCAAATGCTCAAATGTTAAGTAGTGTGCTAGATAGACAAGAAAAGATTATTAAGAGACAAACAGAAAGAGAGAAATAAACTACAGTGACTGATCTATCCACCAATGAAAATGCAACAGACTAAGAGAGACAACTGTCTGTATTTGTGGTGCAGTACCTCTATCCAGAAGGTGGAGGTCGCTGTTGTCCATCGTGTCCGGCATAAAAATGCAGTGTATAATCTCGACTGTCATAGTAACTTAGTCCAATTTGTCTAGGATTTATTTATTTTTAATTTCTTCTTCTATCCTCAGTTACGTAAAATATATTTCTCACACCACTGCCCCCTTATCAGATCATAAATTAGTTTGTCTAAAGATGAGTGACATCCATGTTAATCCGAGACTTATGCTATTAAAAAAATAATAATACCTTGTTAAAAGATCAAAAATGTAATGATAGTGTCATCAAGCTTATCAAAGAATTATTCACTGACTTAAATGGAGATTATAAAAAAAACATCGGAGTTCTTCAAATATAAAGCTAGACATATAGCAGTTGAAGTAAAGAAATTAAAAAGAGCAAACACCAAACTGATTCAGAGTTGGTTAATAAACTTAATGCATTACTAGCTAAAAGTAAAATTACAGAAGAGGATAATTTAGAAATAAAAAGGTTAAATTTGGAGCTTGATGAAGCCTACTTAGATTTGACTAAAGGTGCATGTACAAGGTCTCGTGCAAAATGGCTGGAGGAGGGAGAAAAAAATTCTAGCAATTGTTTTGCCCTGGAAAAAAGAAATAATCAGAGGAAAGCTCTTTCCGCACTTAATATTGACGGAGTCATTTCCAAAGACCAAAAAGTAGTATCAGATTTTGTTGCTAAATTCTATAGCAATCTTTATACCTCTAATTTCAACTATAATATTTCTGAAAAATGTATTGATTTAGTTAAACACCATATTAAAGTTATTGATCTAGAGTATAGTCAAATCTGTGATTCTCTTTTATCGATTGATGAAATCAAGCAAGCTCTTCATAAAATGAAAAAAGGTAAATCCCCTGGGATCAATGGGCTTTCAGTTGAATTTTATCTCCATTTTTGGGAGTTTATTAAATTGCCTTTATTTCATATGTATAATGAATGCATCAGTCAGGGAGATATGACCGCTACTATGAAACAGGGAGTCATCTCCCTTATACCTAAGCCTGACAAGGATCCTTTAGTAATCGATAATTGGTGACCTATTTCTTTGTTAACAATTATATTATAAAATATTAGCCTCTGTATATGCTAATAGATTAAGTTATTGTTTAGACAATATTATTTCAGAATCTCAATCTGGTTTCATGAAAGGCCGTCACATTTCTAACAAAAGTTTAGTAATGGACTTGCTGGATTATTCAGATCTAATTCATTAAGATGGTCTCATACTCTTTCTTGACTTTCATAAAGCTTTCGACTCCATAGAACACAAATTTCTTTTTCGTACTCTAGAATTATTTGGATTTGGTAAAGCATTTATAGAGACTGTAACCATGTTTTATAGAGGCATTAACAGCTCAGTGATTGTGAACTTTGACACTTCTAAGAGGTATAACATATATCGTGGAGTTAGACAGGGCTGTCCAATCTCCCCATTTTTATTTCTTTTAGCCACAGAGTTACTCTGTCTAAGAATTAACCATGATGATCATTTGAAAGGAATTTCAGTATTTGACAGGGAGATCAAAATTGCGCAGCTAGCTGATGACACTACGCTGTTTTTGGAGGACAAAAATCAGTTACCAAAAGATCTGGAATTGGTTGAACAATTTTCATGTGCCTCAGGTCTAAAACTTAATACTTCAAAATGTGAAATTATCTCAATTCATGATATGGATGATATATTCTTAGGAGGTATCCCGGTTAAAAAAAAGTGGAATTCATATCACTAAAAATTCAATCGGTAGACATCATTTAAACTTTTCTGATAAAATGATAAAAACAAAACATATCTTTAACATCTGGCTTCAGAGAGATCTTTCTTTATACAGTCGAGTTCTTTTATCTAAGGTTGAAGGGCTCTCTCACTTTGTATATTCTGCTCTCTTGTTTGTCAACGATAAAGCTATAAAGGAAATTAATAAGATATTTTTGGATTTTATCTGGAAAAATAGACCTTACAAATTAAAAAGAGAAGTGCTTGCTAATTCCAGAAGCGAAGGTGGCCTTGATTTTTTTGGACTTCGCAGATACTGTAAACAACTTTAAAGTAAATTCGTTGAGTATGAAACCAATGTCAATGTTTTTTATTCCAAGTAAGATATTTGACTAGCTTGGTGGCCTGTCTTTCTTACTAAAGTGTAATTTCTTGCCTGGCAAGCTACCCATTTTCTTATCTAACTTCCATCAGCAATGTCTTCTTTCGTGGAAATTGTGTTTTGTCCATGGTTTCTCCCCCCACAAAGTTCTCCTTTGGAATAATGCTGATATAACTGTTAGAAATAAGTCTCTTTTTTTCCCTAGATGGTTTAATAATAACTTGAATTGTATTTTATCTGTGTTTGATGATTTTGGTAATATTTTAACTTACGAACAATTTATGAATCTCCATAATTTTCCAGTCCCACCAAAGGAATATAATGCTTTGATGAGAGACATCCCAGTAGGCTTAACCCAGTTAATTAAAAATCACCTTAAATTCAGTAAAGGCAACAGTGTTTATCCGACTTTATGTTTGGGTGGTATTGATATTTTAGATCGGAAATGCAGTAACAGACATATTCGCAAAATATTTCAGACAAAGAGAAAGATTACTCCAAGAGGGAAATTCTGCTGGGGTTCCTTTACAACAAATATAAATTGGAGAAAGGCCTGGCTTTTGCTAAGTAAATTTTGTATATCTAACAAAGTTAAAGAGATTCATTATAAAATCCTTCATAAAATTTATCCTGTTAATTTGTCTATTTCTAAATATTCTGATGTTGATGAGTCTTGCTCGTTTTGTGGTTTTGTTGAGGAAACAGCTGCCCATCTGTTTTTTGATTGTGGTGTTACCAGCAAATTATGGGTTGACTTAAGCACCTATGTTTCTAACTTTACAAATGTGACCCATACCTTTGTCCTCAAAGATGTTATTCTTTATTATGAAAATCCAAAGCTATTATCTGCTGAATATGTTGTTAATTTTCTTAAATTGAATGCAAAATTCTTCATAAGCAAAAATGGCTTAAATCTCCTTCGTCTTTCACCCTTTTTTCTCTCTGAATTTGATTCTCTTGTTCATGGAAGCCCGTTTCCGCCACTGAATAAAAAATAAAACAAGGTAATTGCGACTTTTTTTCTTGCAATTGTGAGATATAAACTTGCAATTCTGACTTTTTATCTCGCAATTGCGACTTTTTTTCTCGCAATTGCGAGTTTATCTCGCAATTGCGACTTTTTATCTCGCGATTCTGACTTTTTTCTCGTAATTTTTATCTCGCAATTCTGACTTTTTTCTCGCAATTGCGACTTTATATCTTACAGTTCTGAAAAAAAAGTCAGAATTGTGAGTTTATAGCTCGCAATTGTGAGAAAAAAGTCAGAATTGTGAGATAAAAAGTCGCAATTACCTTGTTTTATTTTTTATTCAGTGGCGGAAATGGGCTTCCATACTTGTTTCATCTCTTAGACTTGCAAATAACAGAAAGAGTGCCAAATGCACTATGACAACTTTTGACGCACTATGAAAACTTTTCTAGAATGATGTAATTTTATTTTTGCACTTTTCTGTATAGATAATACCCTAATTTGATGTACGCAAATCCAGAATATTCTTTTCTGTCCTTATTTTTATGATTGTTTTTTGTAGGAATATATTCACAGGGCTTGACATTAACGCTTGTCTGCTTGTCCGGGACAAGTGAATGTTTTGGACGGGCAAGTGAAACGGAAATTTACTTGCCCAATCGTTCAAGTAACTTGAAAGAGTCAATACCAAAAACAGTAAGGACTACCTTTATTTATGATATAGCCTTTGTTATAGGCGTGTGCGATATATATCGTTTGCGATAATTTCGTAATTGTTGTTTTAACGAGTGTATTGCAAGAATCAAACAAAACACACCTAAGTTACAGCGTGCACGCATACATTACATAAAGTCGTCTAGGTTAGACCAGCTCACGTGCGAGTGCGTTCTTTCACTGCATGATTCAGTACTACAATGCATGAAGAATGATCAGAAAATTCAAGATATGGGAACAGAAAATGTATATATTTATATAATTTCATATAGTTTCACACGAAGATCGAGAGCCGTTTTTTTTTTTTTTTTTTTTGCTCCAAAAACCATCATGATTACAAATGTGATTTTATGCAACAGTTCAATAAAAAAGAAGTTAACATTAAGATACTTACGTTTTAGACAGCATATTTCCCGTTTCTGCTCTGTTTCACCAACAAAAATAATTCCAAACACAGCCACAGCGCTGTTTTGTGTCTCTGAGCAACATGACGCGTTTCGGTCCTGAATGAATCAACCGTTTAAATGATTCGGTTCAGTCGCAATGACTCACTTATAAACAGTGACTTACTGCCACCTACTTGTGGTTTTAATTTCACATTTAAAGTATCTTTTCATTTTTTAAATAATTTCAAATATCAGTATTCAATGTTTAATGACTCAAAACATTACTTATTCATTTGTAACTACAGATTAAAGCATTCCATGTCCCTCAGAGCTGCATTAAACAGTGGGTAAATATATCTTTTCCTCTTCAGATGCAGTTTCTGTGTTTCCTACGTTGCAAAGATGAATTTTGTTGATACTGATTTCATTTGTTTGGTAACAGCCCAAATGTCTTATACTAATTGTCTGATTAAACTAATTTAAAAAATTAAGTTTGAAAATTCATATATATATATATATATATATATATATATATATATATATATATATATATATATATATATATATACATATATAAAAGAAGTAAATATTAGCTTTTTATTTTAAGTTTAATATAAAATAATTATATTTAACACTCCCTTTTTATTTTAAAATATAACAAGTGTTATCACACTTTATTATTTTATTTAAAAAGAAAAATCTAACTAAAACTAAATGTGTTTTGTATAACTACAATAAATAATTATATTTATAACTCAATTAAAAAAAAATAAAATAAAATAAAAATAAAAATTTATCTCCGGGCAAGTAACTTTTATACTCGGACAAGTAAATGACAAATTTACAACCACATGAGAATGATTAATGTCAAGCCCTGAATTCATGTCTCGTTTCCCTGTTCTTGTATGTTTCTACAAGTTTTGCAATAAAAAAAGAAACATTGGATGATCCGAAATAAAAAAATAGTCCAATTTGTCCTTGTTGAACAAATACACTCAGAAAAATCTAAAATTAAACAAAAAAGGACACAACACTGTGTTACTAACGCAATAAGTACTTTATAACTGAGATATTATTAAATAATAATAATAATAATTTACTTACCTCAGGGTTTACCTCATCCTCTTCAACTTCATTTAACTTATACTCAGAGCTCTGCTTTCTGGTTCTTGTAAATGACTGTCTTCAGATATATTTCACTGTGCAAAAACACTGTACAAGCAATTCCTGATAGTTGAGGAAAACGTCCTGTTTTTCTTTTTGGCTAAATGTACTCATTAACCCTGAGGAAAATACGAGGTGAATAAACAGCTTACGCGAGGAAGACCTGAGGCGAGTTTCTCAAACTGACGTCGAGTAAGTTATCGAGAAAAGAAAAGGCTGTTAAGCAAGATATTACCTGTGCTGACCACCTAAGATAGGATATCCATTGTTTTAATTTTTTTGTTTTGTTCTTCTGTAATTCTTGACACAAAAGTACCTCAAGTCAACTGCGCGCGAATATGGCGCGAAGCAAAGCATCACAGAGAGCACGCGCAGGACCAAAGGGTTTTTATTATTATTATTATTATTTTTATAAATTACAAAAATCACTTTTTTTCCACTACATAAAAGAAACAAGTCTGTAGACAACATAAAAGAAAAAAGTAACGTTTTTGTTACAAGTCTGTAACAAAAACGTTACTTTTTTCTTTTGATATAAATGTATCCATCTGTGACATTTGTATGTATGAAGAAATGCTGATAAAAACATTAAACTCTTCTTGTTAGAACTGCTACAAAGACAAAGAAAAAATAAGAATACATTAATTTACATAGAAATTATTATAATTATTCTAGATAAAGACATTTGTGTGTGTGTTACATTTTGACTGCTCCCTTGTTACTGTGAATAAAACAATGTCAGAAGAAGTGAGAGCAGGGTGCTGGACCAGATGAAAGCAGAACTGCTTGAGATGCCATTGCAGAGTAGAGTATCACAGCAGTCATTGGTGAAAGTGAAGTTTAAACCCATGGCAAACTTCTCTCCTGTTAGTCCACAAAGGGCAGGAAGAATGCAGCTCTTTTCATACAAGATGACCTTTAAGTCCCCTGTTTAAAGAAAATGACATACAATGACATGCATAGACATGCACTGAAATCTCCTGTATTTTCATTAATCACTTGTATCAACAGTTGAATAAACAGTTCTTGCAATACAATATTTTCACATAAGGCTTTCATGCAGATGTGCTTATTTTAGTAACGCACAGTGATGTACAAAGGTTTGAATAAACATTTATAAAATATGCTCTTCAGCAAAGTATGATCACTGAAATTTGAAGTTCTCGCTGCTTGAAATTAAATCAAGCACAGGAAAGTCTACACTTATCTATCACTGACTGAAAGACAATTTTACATTTACTTACCCCGCTGTCCTTCAGCTTTGCTAGAAAGACAGACCTGACCCGGTGGACACCTGGTAGGGAACTTGAGACAGTCCAGCGGTGAGATAGAAGGAAATACACATGTATAACAGAACAGAGGAACTACAAGAGGACAGATAAAGAGAATTAAATATATTGGCACATTCGTAGTAGATGATATACAACATAACTATATGTATATATTATATATTCATTTTGGTGGAATAGGTTACTTGACATTTCATATGAACTGAAAACACAATGACAGCAATGACTTATTTTCCACTTACCTACATATGGGAGAAGACAAAGGAAGAGAATGCATCTAAAAATTTGAGACATGTTTCTTGCTCTTCAATTATTAATCAGCACAATTCCTTCACAATTCAGAAGGGTCCAGTTTGAACATTATCTGATCTATGTATAATCAGCGATCTGACCCTCAGATCTGATGTAAGCAGTAGATTATCATCTTTCCTCTAACCCTCCCCTTTAAACATTAAAAATGTGTCTCCACCCTGAAACAATTTAATTCAAGATTAAGCAGTTGCTTTTTTTGAGATCAGGTTTAAGCAGTTCTGAGGTCAAACACTGGCAGAGATCTCAATGCCCTATTACTCCCCATTTTATATAATCATGCAGGCAGACGCAAGTTACAATTTCATAATGCTGATCTCAAAAAAAAGCTGTCTTAATTTTAAGTATGTGACAAGGATTTTATCATCTTAAGGCTACAATCTGACGCCTTTGCTGGCAAGAGTAGAGCAGCAGCACGACTCTGATTAGAGAATATATGTTAATGAAAGACACGCAGGGGAGAGGATGGAAAGTCAAATGACTGAGGGTCTTGTGACTGTAGATTTTCAAAAATCATGATTTAACTAAACTCCGATTCCTCAAGGCAGCTTACATCAAAAACAAGGCATTTTTCTTCTTTCTTTTCTTTTTATTTGACAAAAAAAGTAGTGAATACACTCAATTCGTCAAGGATAACACAATAAAGTTTAAAATAAAACTTGTTTCCATTGTGGTCCTTGATGTAAAGCACAAACTCCACTCCCGGTAACAGGTACACTGGCACTGCATTATAAATACAAAAATTACAATAAAATTCCACATTTACAAAAATTTACAGTCATAAATAACCATGTACGTAATACAAATTCATCAACAAAACAACTTACTTAAGAGCCAACTTTTAGCTTTTAAACTAAAACTAACCATATTCGAAGTACCTTTAATATCCAGGGGTAATTTATTCCACAAAAGTGCCCCAGAATATCTAAAAGACCTACGACCATACATAGTTTTAAAACGACATAATGTAATATCCATAAGACTTTGCCTAGTTTTATAACAATGTTGCTCATTTACCCTAAAAAAAAATGCATTAAAATATGAAGGAGCTCTATTATTGATAATCTTATATACCATTTTTAATTTAATATGTTCAAGTCTACTTTCTATAGGTAACCAATCAAGACACTTAAAATGGGAAACCTCCACATGTGTAAAACGACTAAACCCTGAAACTAACCTTATCAGTTTATTCTGAGATTTTTGTAACTTATCCAACCAACCACGAGACAAATCAGACATCCAAGAAATACATGCATATTCGAAATGACATGACACTAAACATGATGCAAGTAATTTTATAATCTGTTTATCAAGAAAACTAACATGTCTGGCAAGAAATTTTGTTCTAGCATTAACCTTACCCAGGACTTTCATAGCCATACTTACACCACTTAAATCATTGTCAAGGATACATCCAAGATAATTAACGGAAGTTCTATTTGATATTAAACAATCTCCCACCTTAACAGACAACTTAGAAACCTTATTCAATTTTTTTTTAGACCCAAATAAAATGGATTCCGTTTTACCTAAATGCAACATGAGTTTGTTTTCAGAGAGCCAGTCTCTTACCTTACAAAGCTCCTTACCTAAATTCACTTGTATCCTACCAACATCCTTATCTGAAATTAATAAAGCAGAATCATCAGCATATAAAAACAAATTACAATCACAAACTGCTTGCATGTCATTTATGTATAAAAGAAACAAAAGAGGGCCTAAAACACTTCCTTGAGGGACTCCATTTTTAACCAAAGCTTCCTCAGAAAGAACCCCATCAATTTCTACCCTCTGAACTCTCCCAGTTAAATAAGAATTCAACCAGGCTATCACTTTACTTGAAAAACCCATGACACTTAACTTATCTAAAAGTATTGAATGATTTACTGTGTCAAATGCTTTCTGGAGGTCTAAAAGTACCATACCACACATTTTACCTTCATCTATCTGCCTCCTTATAAAATCTGTTAAATAAAGTAAGGAAGTATCAGTCGAATAAGATTTCCTAAAACCTGACTGAAAATCATAAATTAAACTACTCTTAATTAAATATTCATACATCTGTTTATACACAATTCTTTCTAAAATTTTTGAGGCCACACTAAGAATGGAGATTGGACGATAGTTTCCAGGATCGCATCTGTTACCTTTTTTGAATAACGGAATGATTTTAGCTAACTTCATATCAGATGGAAATATGCCATTTTCCAAGGAAAGATTAACAATAAATGTAATAGTTGGAGCTATAATATCTGCAGCATCTCTTAAGAATCTAGCTGGAATATCGTCCAGCCCAGTTGACTTAGACACTTGAAGCTCTTCGAGCATTTTAGTAATTTGATTTACACTACTTTTAGCAAAAGAAAAACTATTTGGCAACACCCCTTGTTTTAAATAAAATCTCTTAACAAAATCAATCCCATAATTTCCTTTGGACGGAGGAAGCTTATCAACTAAACTATTAGCAATTAATGAAAAGAATGAATTAAATTTATTAGCAACTTTATTTTTATCAAATTCTGTCTTGCCATCAATATCCAAACCTACCTTTGATACAGAAAATTTTGATTTACCAATTGAATGGAATTTATTCAACACCTTCCACAGAGATTTAGGATCTTCTTTGTTTTCTTGAATTTGTTCTTTAATAAAATTACGTTTTGCCTCCTTTATATTTTTCTGTCCTAAGTTTCTAAGTGCATTAAATTTTAGATAGTCTTCTTGATTCTTAGTTCTCCTATAAATCGAAAGAGCCCTATTCCTGTTTTTTAATATTTCCAATATTTTCTGATCCATCCAAGGACTAGCTCTTTGCTTAACTCTCACCTGTCTGAGGGGGGCAATTTTGTCCACTACTTTAAGGAATAAAACTTTAAAAAAATTCCAAGCATCATCAACTATTGAGATATTTTGAATATCATTCCAATTAACTCTATTAAGATAGTCTTTAAATACTTCAATATTATATTTCTTTAATGATCTAATTCGTACTGTTTTATGATTACTAAATCTTATTTTACTACGTTTTCTTGTACAAAAAATTATATTATGATCACTGACACCATATTCAATTACTCCCTTCTGGGAAATATATTTTTCATCAGATACCAAAATAAGATCAATAGTACTTTCCCCACCTTCCCAAACTCTGGTAGATTTGTTTATTATTTGAGTTAAATGGAATAATTGACATAATGACTGCAAAGCTTTAAAATTATCCCCTGTTCTATTAGATATATTTGTATTAAAATCCCCCATAATAATACATTCTTTTGCCAAATCATCGTTATTGTTGTTCAGAACAAACTCAAGTCCCTCATAAAAATTATTTTGACTGGGTGGACGATAACAAACTCCAAACAGTATAGGCTTAGTCGCAGGCAACAATAAATCCAAGAACAATAACTCCTGCTCCACATTAATGTCTAACACATTAAAATTAATATCCGATCTAATAAAAATACAAACACCTCCTCCTTGTCTATTTCGATCCTTCCTAATAACATTATAATTATCTACTTTTATTTCATTATTAATTACAGACGAATCTAGCCATGTTTCTGTTAAGCAAAAAATCCCCACTTTACAATTCTTAAGTAAGCACCTTATTTCATCGATCTTAGGTAACAAACTCCTTATATTTAAATGTACAAAATGTAAACCTTTTATATTAAAATAGTCCCCAAACAAATCGACAGAACCTCTTGATGCTGGAAGAGTCTCTTCACCAACTAAGCTCTCATCGTGTTCGGCGCCCTTCTGATCCACGACACGTCCTCCCAGGCAAACTGTCCTCCCCAAACTAGACCTCGCAGCCGCCTCATCGCCCATCACGACCACGCCATCATCCATGAAAAGGTGGGATATATTATTAGCCATGCTGTTAATATTTGGAGCCCTGTCACTGCAAGACACTCGTACCTGTACAACAGCGGAGTTCCGTTCAGCCAAGTACGATCCAGAATCCAAAACTCGACCTTTGTTAAAACCGGGACAAACTTCCCCATTAGGACCTGGACAAGGGTGAATGTCGCCTGACAATAACAGGCATAGGATGATAACAAATTTTCCAGCGTTGGAGTGGTGTTTTGAGATCGAGGGCCTGGACGAATGTAAATGTAATAGGGAAAAGATAATATTCCGCCCGTAGCCAATAGAAAAGGTTTTATGAACATCGCACAGAAACATACCTAAAAAAAGAAATATTTTACAGCCACACAATTGTCATTTATGACCATGCAACTGCTGAAACAGTCTGCATAAATTGAGCATTGACTACATTTAAACATTACTTTGTGACACCACATTTGAGACCCTGGACCACAAATCCAGTCATAAGGGTCATTTTTTTTTAAATTAAGATTATCTGAAATAAATAAGCATTCCATTGATGCATGGTTTGTTAGGATAGGACATTAGAGATACAACTATTTGAAAATCTGGAATCTGAGGGTCCAAAAAAATCAAAATGCTGAGAAATTTGCATTTAAATTTGTCCAAATAAAAGTTCTCAGCAAAGCATATTACTAATCAAAAATTAAGTTTTGATATATTTGCAGTAGGAAATGTACAAAATATCTCCATGGAACATGATTTTTACTTAATATACTAATGATTTTTGGCATTTAGAAATGTATGATTTTGACCCATACAGTGTATTTTTGGATATTGCTACAAATATACCCATGTGACTTATGACCACTTATTGGTTTTGTGGTCCAGGGTCACATTTGTAGGAACACCAACAGTCACCCTTACATTAATGTACACTTCCTGACTCTAAATACAGCAGTTTTATCAGCACCAAAAAATAAAATCAAATCGGACAAGTATAGGTTTCACTCCTCCTTTATTGTAATCCAAATTTGTACAGAATGGAGATTAGCGGTTAGATTTGGCCACTCTCTCCAGCTCATCTTTCTTCTTGATGGCATAAGAGTTGGAGGAACCCTGCAATAGACAAAAAGAACTTCAATAGCAATCAAATAAAAAGATTCACAAAAGATAAATTTCTGTAGATGCCCTGAAAGTGTTGATAAAATAGTAAAACGCTCCAATCAAATTGTTTATCTCACCTTGGCGGCGTTGATGAGCTCATCAGCAAGACACTCTGCAATAGTCTTGATGTTCCTGAAAGCAGCTTCTCTTGCTCCAGTGCAAAGCAGCCAGATGGCCTAAAATCATAACACACAATAAGTGACCACTTTCTGCCATATCTGTGCTCTGTATTTTCTGTGAACGGCCACCCAAATTTGATAGAGCGTACCTGGATACTAGAAGCATCCTAACTTATGACAAGTCCCTTAGAAGTGAACATTTATTTTCTTAATGCCATGTTCCTGATCTCACTGTGAACATTAGCCAATAGACAAATAGCTATCTGGGCACTGTTTCAGCAAGCTCTCACTCAAACGGACCTGGTTGACCCTGCGCAGAGGTGACACATCAACAGCCTGTCTCCTCACGGTTCCAGCACGTCCGATACGAGTGGAGTCCTCACGAGGGCCGCTGTTGATGATGGCATTCACCAGGATCTGCAGAGGATTCTGGAAACGAAATAGAAATTGTCTACTATTTAGAAAGTCACAACATCTTAGAAATAGTTTTATAAGTTATAAGACACCATTTACGTTCTACTATAAACTTAAGCAAGAAAAAAGGCAACCAGGCATTAATAAGTCTGTGGAAAACCGTTCTCTCACCTCGCCAGTGAGCAGGTGGATGATCTCAAAGGCGTGTTTGACAATGCGGACGGTCAACAGTTTCTTGCCGTTGTTGCGTCCGTGCATCATCATGGAGTTAGTGACGCGCTCCACGATGGGACACTGAGCCTTACGGAAACGCTTGGCTGCGTATCTGCCGCTGGAATGAGGGAGGTATTTGGCATATTTCTCCTTCACGGCAATGTAATCCTAACAAAAGAGAGAAATACATGTTGCTCTGCTCAACCGTATAATATTATACCAGATACATGAATTTCTACAGCCGATAAATTATCAATATTAAGTATTAAGTAAAAGATATTCTAATATAATTCTAAAAACATCCCCACCCAGGTCATGGCACGTGTCTTTTTGCCATTAAATCTTCATTGATTTTTATTAAGTAAACTCAATGTTTCAATATGATCATTTACAGGACTGAAGCAACCACCAGGACTAGATTTACTTGACTAATCATACATTTTTAGGAAAGTATCAAATATGATACAACTTTTGATGAATATTACTGCACATCTCTTAATTGTATTGCATTGTTTAGTCGACCACAAAAACTAGAGCTATACATTTATAAATGCACATACACACATAGAGAGAGAGAGGGAAAGATGCTTATTCCTCTGAATATGAGCTCCATATTCTCCTATAACATACTATGAGCCATAAAAGCCTGATATATCAAACATGATACAAAAAAAGCAAGCTTTTTTGTAAATGTTACAATATTTTGTCTAAACAATTAGTATAAACCTCTATTTGATGGAGAAAAAGATTTGACTATTTCATATGACAGGGCTAATGGCAATTCTAATGGCAATAAAATGCAATTCTCAGAAAAAAAAAATGTCTATGAATGTGTCAAACATACCTGCAGTGAGATGTCGTTGATCTGCACATCATCTGTGCTCCATTTGCCAAAGAGCTTGATCTCTGGTGTTTCAGCAACAGCTGGTACGGGCTCCCAATCTTCAGCCATCTTTCAAAGCAAACGAGAATATCAATTTATGCAGATAAGGTTTTCCACATAACATCAACAAAATCTTACAGATACATGACCAAAATAACTAAACAATTAAGGTAAAAAATACTAAATAAATTCAGTAAGAACAAAAGTGTCCAAATCATTTTTCATATGGAAACATTGTTATCTTAAAGTGTTATAAAAAAAAATAAAGAGCAACACTTAAAAAAATAAATAATAATAATACAATACCCAAGGCATACGGTCTTGTTCAATATAGACAATTTATGTTGAAATAAAAAAAAGAAAAATACCACGGTCTGTCTACATGTTGAACACATTATGAACATGACCACAAACTATTTACATCTTAAATGCACTCCAAACACTTTAAAATTCTGGCGAAGCACCTCAATAATAGTTAAAATGATTCAATCAACTGTTACATTATTTGAGAAATATAAAACAAAGTGCCACAGAACTGAAAGGTGTGGATTCGCTCATGGTCTTTTCTAAGGGAGAAACACACCGCTTAAGAACACGTTCAAATTCATCATTTTGACGAGCTACATATGACATATATGGGATAAAACATCATGATAAGTCTGTTAACAACCAGACGTGTATACTTCGATGAGGGTGGAAGGGGTATAATCGCTTTAAAACATGTTTTTCATCGTTACCTTCGCAGCGTGTGTGTGAATGGCGCACTCGAGCAGGCGGAAAGGAAGAGCGACACGAGGAGCCAGAAAAAACCACTTCCGCTCAATGCGCTTCCGAGTCGAGCTCTTCTTCTGCGCTCTCGTTTCGGGGAATTATCGCCACCTGGAACTTGCTATGAATAGGGTACAAAAAAATCTGACCTAAACTCTTAACTCTTAATAATACTTTTTATTTTCTTGAATTAATGTGCATAAGTGTACATAACCGCTTGAAAATGTTGATCAGAAACCTCATCAAACGAATTATTAAATTAGCTTCTTTTTAATTCATTTTCTATGGAGTTTGCTGTTTTGGAGGGGTATTTTCATTTATTTGTCAAACATTTGAGATATATAGGCTAAGTAGTCTAAATATAGTATAATACAGTTTATATCATGATTTGTGTCCTTTTTGTAATTTTAGCAATAAACGCTAAATGTATAGGCTATTTCCAATCAATTAAAAAAAATAGTTTTTTCTTACAATAGGGGTTGCTGTTTACGCACAAATAGAAATACTTATTTTTATTAATGGGTCATGCAGGTGTTTTATAACACTTTCTTCAGATTTTGTGATGAATATGAAACAATATAAATTAAGACGACACTTCTCTCTTTAAATGCCGACACACACACTTGATTTTTTTTTTTTTTTTTTTTTTTTTTTTTTTTTTTTTTTTTGCATGTACGAAGCTATTTCAGAAGTAATTTCTAGAAGGAATTACATCTTCAGAGATGCAAGTGGCGAAGGCTAGAAGGGATACGTATGGCTCTACTGGGCATGCGCACATCAATACAGCGTAATTTTTGTCACATTGTACAACAATAATTACTATTTTATATTATTTTAAGGGGTAGGTTTAGGGTTGGAGTAGGTGTAAGCGTTAATAAAACACAATCTAATAAGTGGAAAATTAATTTTCATTGTCAGTTTTCGGTCGGAACTGCAACTATTCTAGTAACCACACCTTATCATGTGCATGGTCCATTTTACAATTTATTCACTCATTCCTGTTCGTCATTCTGTCTGGAACAAATACATTATCCTGGATCTCTACCGGTCGTTTGTTTACAGTATAGGCCTATTATTAACCTTTAGAGGGCAGCAGAGCCTATATCTCTTTGCTTTGAAAGAGCATTGGTTCTCAACCAGAGGCACTCTATGGGGGCCTCAGCATACTTCCAGTGGGGTCACAATAAATGTAAATTATTTACATTTAGTTATATTAAAATAATCTTTGATTAAAATGTTAACTACTAAAAGAAGAAAAAATATATAAAATAAATGTTATGTTAAGTTATTGTTTATTTTTCTAATTTGGAATTATTTTATAATTTCACAACATGTCAGTTTAAAGTTCCCATAAATATTTAGAGCAGAATTTATTTCAGTTCTCTTCTTCATAAAGTATGCAAACCATCATATTTTAATGCATGTAAACCATATAGTTTTTAAATAATTTTTTAACTTTTTTTTTATTCTATTACAAAAATGCTGTAAATATTTAAATATTTTTAATAATTTCTTATTGCAACAATTTGAACATTTAACGAATGATCAAATGCAACAATGAAAAGCCTCAATCATAGCAAATCAAAATACTAAGATAAACATAAGAATATTAACTGAAGAAAAAATATATAAATAGGCAAACAGCATCAAGACCAACATGCTGTGCATTGTGAATGATATGTCTTTAATTTACCGTACGTTTCGCTTTGTTATTTCGTGTTGCTGTTATTATGAAGGCAGTGATCTATTTCTATTTTAAAACAGGTGGATGTGTGTTTCTGTGATGCCCATTTTACATTTGTTAATAAATAATTTTGTATTCAACTTTTTTTTGTACACGGGGGCTTTTATTTTGAAATCCTCCTCGCCGCAGGTTTGCGGAAGTCACACACACACGGTTGTCCGCACAAAACAGGCTAAGAAACAACACACCCAAACATCATATTCCAGGACTTACACCGCTGTTTCCTAGAAAAGACCCAAGGAGACCCAAATAAGGTGTGATGTTGTTTACTTCTCTTTTTTTGGTTATTGTTGTGAAGCTCAGTGTTGTAAAGTGCATGCAGAGGCCTATCACAGCCATCAAATGCAAAAACCACAAATGCATTTACGCACAGAGTCTGATTCTGGAGAGATACTAACGGAGGAAAGGGGCTTCGCATCCTTTGTGGTTTGTACAAAAGAAGTGGCTAGAGGCCTGACTTGTCTGTCTCCATCACACTGGGCCTCTGGTTGCGCAAAAGTACTGGGCTGTGTCTCAAACCAAGTGAGCAACCTACCCAGGGAGCGTTTTTGCCCATCATAGTCATGTTTAAATCAGTGAATCATCATTATAGAATGATTCTAGGTGGACAGCTGACTAGGTCTGAGATACAGCCGAAGTGAAACCCCTCTGTCATGCAGATTGATGATCAAAGTTTTGTTTATGGGGTCATAGCACACTTAGACATGGACTGCAGGTGGATAAGCTTCACAACTTCTGCTGATTTGCATTGGTCTTGATCCATTATGTGTTGATATTAACAGTTTGGATGTGTTCAGAGCTGTAAAGTATTGGTATAATGTATAATATGACTGTGCAGTGCATTTCTGTGGTTTTCATCTATGCATTATCATCTGCACATAAGTTGACTAGTCTCTCATGAAGTAAATGAAAAGACTTATATTTAGGATGCAAGTATGCATGTTACTGATTTTTATTAGTTCTCTCTTGAACCTTTTACTAGATACTAAAATGTCACTGTACTAGACTGTATGATCATTTTCAGATTACTGGAATAAGCCAATAATTCCTAAATAATATTGATTATAATATTATTCATATTAATTGTATGAATATGTAAAATATTTTACAAACGTTAATATTATTAAAGTAAAAATAATATTAAATAAAATATTATTTCACTGAATATCACATCATCATTCTATATGGGGTACGTTTTCCGGCTATTAAACAACCTAAATATTATATATTAAAATAAATATATAAACAATCATACAATAGAATATCCAACTACCTTAATAAATGTAAATTCTGTACTTCACTCTTCTATATTTTGTTGTTTTCATTTGATTTAAATTAAAAAAAAAAAAAGTTTTAGAGTTCCCAAAAGTTTTAGAGTGCATTTTATCTGTTTATTTTGTTATCCAAGTTTAATTTTAGTTAATTAAACTATCCGTTTCCTTATAATAATAATTTCCAGGGTATTGTTAAATTGTGAAACTATAATATGTGGTTTTCATCAAACAGATTTATTGATTTATTAATAATGTATAATAGACTATCAGAAACTGTAGTCAATAAATTGTATAGAAAAACACACTGTGACCCTGAAACCAGCACGAAAAAATCATGAATAAAAAAACTCAACTAGATACTATGATGTAGCCTTTGTGGCATGTGACAACTAGCCCCGCTCTCCCCTGCCAATGATCTAGTATAGTATTGTTGATTTTGACAAGTAAATCTTATTGTTTGATTCCTAACAGTTTGCAGCAGTTATTGCTGGCAATGCACATATTAACATAATGTGCAACAACAATAATTGGTGTTAACGTAACATTAATGTGGCTGATCAGACAACCAGTAATTGATGACATGCAACTCCTGTGAAATTAGATGCATCTGTTTGCATGTAACTCAGCATGCCAGTCATCTGTCTCAGCGAGCCGTGGCATCTGTCTGGGTTCAGATTTGTGTTGGGGCAGACATGGCGAGTGTGGTCACCAGGTCAAGGGTTTGGCTAACTTGCACAAGCTGCGTGGAGATTAACCAGCTGGACGCACGGTCCTGTGACGCACGGATCCCACGAGCTGCGCTATTCAAAGCATATGTGGCAGAATAATAGTAATTATTAATAATAATAGTGTAATTGTGTGGTTTTAAAGTAGGGTTATGAAAAAAAATGTCAGCATTTATGAATGACTTAAATTCAGGTTAGTATATTAATTGGGTTTCTGTTTCATTTCATATAAAGCATGCTTGAGTTTTACTGCTGTTATCTTTTTGGAGGAAGCCAGCATGCAGCTGTATTCATTGAAGACATTTTTGCTGCACGTTTCCTGTTTGCATTGTCGACTTTGTGGCATTTGTGCTGTTCGAGACACCTGTGTGTTGTTTTTTTTGAACAGTAAGTGTGAACCTTTACCCTACAGTCATTCAGCTAGTGGCACAGCAGGGCTACTACAGAGTGTGTAATGCATGTGTTTCTGTTGTATATGTAGGGTGCAGTTGATGCTGACATGGATTGATCAGTGTGTCTTTGACTTTATTAACTGATCTACTTCCTTCTTCTGTCAGTTGAAATGTCTTAACTTGAATTTCAGAGTTGTTGGCAGTGAGCAGTGAATTTATGCTTAATCTGGTTTGTTTTTTATTTTTTAGCTAGTTTGTTGTTTCTGTTGACTTGTTTGTTTATTTATGTGTTTGCTAGTCAATTCATTCTCTCATTTGTTTTTCCATTTGTTCATGCTTTCATTTGTCCGTTCTTTAGTTCAATCATCTGTAGTCAAACAGTAGTGCTTTGCACTAGCAACCACAAAGTCATAGGTTTGATTCCCAGAGAAAGCAAGTACTGATAAAATATGTATGTTGAATGTAAATTTGTCCGTTCATTTATTTTTGATTTGTTTGATCTGTAGATTGTTCATCTGTTCGTTATTTCATTTATTTAATTTTTTTCAAATTAATTTCTGTTTGTTTGTTTAATCTTTCATGTTCATTCATCTCTTCATGATTTAATTCTTTCCTTTATTTTTCCATTTGTTCGCTCATTCTTTAATTTGATTTTCTGATTTGTTTTGCAAAATTTTTCATGTTTGTTCTTTAGTTCCATCATTTATTCACTCATTCTTTCATATTTTTTTCCATTTGTTTATTCATTCATTTAGTTCATTCATTTATGATTTAATTTGTTTGTTCATTCTTTAATTCATTTTTCTAGTTGTTTGTTCAATCATCCATATTAATTTTTTTAGTTCATTCACCTTTTCATAATTTAATTTAATTCACTCTCTCATTTCCTTTTCCAATTGTTAGTCAAGTCAAGTCAAGTCAAGTCGAGCTTTATTGTCATTCTGCTACATGTGTGGACATATAGTGGAACGAAATGTCGTGTCTCGCAGGACCACGGTGCTACATACTAGTTAAACATAAGATAAACATACAACAATGCAAGTATAGGAAAAGCAATAGAGCTATACAACAGTTAACTATCTGACTATACATATACTAAAAATACTATAACTGCTATACCTAGTTGTCCACACATACACAAACTGAGACTGTACAAAAAAACTTTACATAAATACTGTACATGAAATTGTGCAAAAGAGATATATGTACATGAAATTGTGCAGAAAAAATATATATTTTGTACATTATTGTGCAGATTTTGTGGGAGACAGTGCATAGTGCAAAAAGATTTTGTAGTGCAATGCTCAAGTAAACATGTATTATTTTGTAGTGCAATGTTCAAGTAGACATATATTTTCTTAAGAGTCTTTGTGGCAGGGAGTGTTTGTAGAAAGTGTCTGGTGTGCATATAGTGGGATGAGTGCGTTACTACAGGTGGTTTGTATAGCCCACTCACCTGTGTGTAGCACATTCAGGGGTTTGGTCCAGAATTGCACTTAGTAATATTGTCAACAGTTTTTAATGAGTTAGTTCAGCCTCTGTTCATTATTTAGTTTGTTCATTCGTGCTTTCATTTGCTTGTTCCTTAGTTCATTCATCTGTTCGTTTTCACTGGTTTGTACATTGAAATTTTGTTTTTTGTTCATTCTTTCATTTGTTTATTTATTAATTCTTTCCTATGTTCATTTTTCTGTTTGTGTGTTCATCGTTTGGTTCATTCATTTTTTTATGGTTTTGTTCTTTCTCTTTTTCTTCTGTTTGTTAATTTTTTTTTTTTTTTTTCATTTTCCTTGTTCATTCTTGCTTTCTCTGACATTGTGGGTTACATTTTCCTTTTGCTGACTCTAAGTTGGTTGTGCATTCTATTATTTGGTATTTTGTTTTGGTTATTCTTTTGTTCATGAACAAGTTTGTTTGCTTGTTCATTCTTTCTCTGTTTATTTTTGACATTTTCTCTGTTTCTCATTCACTTTCACAGGTGGGCTCTCTGCTACCTGGCTGCCCTGGTGACGTGTTGCCATGCCGTTCCCTTTTGGTAAGTCTCACAAGTGTCCAGCGGACATTGTGAAGAACCTAAAAGACAACATGACCATTCTGGAGAAGCAGGACATTTCAGACAAGAAGGCTGAGAAGGTACTAAAGACATATGCAATGTGTTTGGGCTTGTACTATGACTATTACCCAATAAAATCCATTAATGAGAGGGGTGTGTGTCCACAGGCCTCAGAAGAGGTGTCCAAATCTCTGCTGGCCATGAAGGAGATTCTCTACGGCACGAATGAGAAGGAGCCGCAGACAGAAGCCGTGGCTCAGCTCGCTCAGGAGCTCTACAACAGCGGCCTGCTCAGCACCCTCGTCGCAGATCTGCAGCTCATCGACTTTGAGGTGGTTTTATAGACTTTCGAGTTTAATAGACTAGGCCGGAAAACGACATGAAATTTCACGTTGCCTCAAGTTCCTCAAAATCTATTGAGCAGTTCTCAAATGCTGTTCTTTTAATCATCAAGACATTTACATATATTAATTTACTAGGAACTTTTAAACAAAGTATGAGTCAAAATGACCTACACGTGACAAATGAATCACATTGTGATGTGGAGGTGGTCAGGGACACAACAATCTCAACCTTTCTGGCTCTGAGGCTGTGATGACAAAGCTGCTCATGAATGTATTTATTTATTTAGAGTGGCAGTTTAAATCATTTTAATTAAATATTTAAATAAATCTTATAAATAATAATAACAACAACAATAATAACAATACTTAATTAAAATATAAGTTATTAACAAAATAAAATTGCAACTGAATGGGTTAGCACTTTTTATTACCAATAATTGCATTTACAGTATTAGTTTTTAGTCATTTTTGATTCATTTTTTTATAGTTATTTCTACCTGATAAAATAATTTTGAGCTTAACATAACTAGAAAAAATAATCATTCTAAAAATGTTCTTGCTTTTTTAATATTTTATTAATTTTGCATGACTTTTCCAGGTCTAAATATCACAACATTTTAAATTCCCCTGATATATATACAAGTTTTACAAGACTATATGAACCTTGGTCCTTAAATAAAAAACAGTTGTTAAGGAAACAAAGTAGAGTAGGAAATATAATAACTGCTTACATCTTGATTTTTAGTCTTATTTTAAATAATTTTAAGCCAGCTATGCTGAGCCCCCCTAGTGGTTCTCGACTGCCTGGTTGAGAATCACTGGTCTAGCCCCTTAACATAATTATTTAAACTTTGTTTAATAGGTAAGAAACAACCATTCAATTGAAAACAAAAACAGAAAATCTTCCCTGATGTATCCTCAAAAGAGATGCTCCCCCCAATGCCACCTAATCAAAAGTGCCTGTGTATTTTGCAATTAAGAGATGTTAATATTGTGTGTATTAACCATAAGTCAACAGCATTCTGGCCACTTGTGTGACAGGTCAAGCCAAAATATAATTATAATACCAGTTGTAAACATTTTTACATATTTAAATTTTTTCTCTCAGATTACCTTTTGTGAAATACATGCTTGTATTTTGATCAATTGAGCTTTTCAGTAACTATTCTGCATGTAATTTGTGTTTAGGGTAAGAAAGATGTGGCACAGATCTTTAATAACATTCTGAGACGTCAGATCGGCACACGCACACCTACGGTCGAGTACCTGTGCACTCAACAAAATATACTCTTCATGCTGCTTAAAGGGTGAGACACTCACACAAACATATTCTGAAGACATTTATTTGATCTTCATTAACTAATTTAATATATAACCTGAAATTCTGCTGTTGTCAGATTACTTTGATCAGACTTTTCCGATTTAGAGGCTGGTGTTTAGATCAAATCTCAACCAGAGAACTGGTTTGTTGACTAATATGATTTTTTAGAGGAGCTATATGATTCCAGATTGGTATTTACTCCTAAAATAACCTTATCCTTCAATATTAGCTGTGGGTACATTAGCGATATCATCTTAAATGTGAATATTTTGGTAGTTCCCTGTCAAAATATTAATTTTATCTCCCTAATGTTGTTTCAGACTTTCTGTGGAACACGAGCAGATGTTCAGACATGTTGGTGTTTTTCCATACAATGGAAGTGAATGGTGACCAAGGGTCAAACTCCATAAAGCACCCTAAAAGTAGGCCGTATGACTTCAGAGGGCTTGAAATGAGTATAGAGTACTTTAGTGGTGCCTTTTTGTCATTTTTGGAGCTTGACAACCTCTGGTCACCATTTAGTTTCATTGAATGGAAAAGAACTGAGCGGCATGAGCATTACCATCTCCTTTTCGGTCAATTGAAAGAAAGTTGTTTGGATCAGCGTGTGTATGTTGGCAAAATGTTCCTATCCTTTTTGTAGTTACGAGTCTCCAGACATCGCTCTGAACTGTGGGATCATGCTGAGGGAATGCATACGGCACGAGCCGCTGGCCAAGATCACCCTCTGCTCTGAGCAGTTCTACGATTTCTTCAGATACGTGGAGATGTCCACCTTCGACATCGCCTCGGATGCATTTGCCACTTTTAAAGTTAGTGTTTTTGTAAATGTACAAGCTATGAGTGTTTGTTTTGTCTGGGTGGCATCTTTGATTATTTCATCTTCATATGCACTGTATAATTATTATTATTATGTCTGATGAATTCCATTTGTTTGGTTTTCTTCCAGGATTTGCTGACGAGACACAAACTGCTCAGCGCTGAACTTCTGGAGCAGCACTATGACAGAGTGAGTCACGGCCTCTTCTGTCATTGGTTTGGTTTCAGTCATTGTCTGTTGTTTTTGGATCTGTCAGTCATTCTGCAGCGGGTTCTTCTCAGAACTGTTTGTTTGCATTTAATGTGAAAGTCAATACAATTGGAAGTGATTTGAATTTTAAGTGGGCCCAAAGAGCATATGGGCACTTAGGTCTGACTTGAAAAATGTCTTAATGAATTAGATAACAAAATACCAAGAAATGATACTAGAGCTTTTCTCAGAACTAACTTCATGCCATCATATTTGCACAGTGACTTTTAATTAACTGCTGTAAAATTGATTTTAGTGAATGTATGAAGTCGATTCCCCTCATGTTCTTCAGATTAACTGTGGATGGCTTTCAGTAACATTTGGCAACCACGTGTTCAAACACTTTTGTCATAATTTTGGACAGTATATATATTGTTCTTGACATTTAAAATCAAACTACTACTTGCGAAGTGTTTTGCTTGGAAATGAATAAATGCCACTTGGTTCGATATTTTATCTAATGTACGTGTGCCATAAATATGCAAATACTTCTTGAGGCTACTGTATGAGAAGCAAAACAACTTTATATTTACTGTATATCTCTTTTTTTTGGTCTTTTTTCCCACTTTTGATCTTCAGTTCTTTAGCGAATATGAGAAACTTCTTCACTCAGAAAACTATGTGACTAAGAGGCAGTCACTAAAGGTAAGAAATTGGTAAATTTGTGTGTTGGTTGTGCTTAATTAAACTATCGTTTGAAGGTTGGGATCACTACGATTTTTTTGGTTTGTTTTTATATTAAATCTCTTACCAAGCCTGCAATTACTTGATCAAAAGTACAATAAAAACAGTAATATTGTGAAATATTACAATTTAAGTTGACCGTTTTCTATTTGAATATATTTTAAAAATGTTATTTATTCCTGTGATGCAAAGCTGAATTTTCACCATCATTACTCCAGTCTTTAGTCTCACACGATCCTTCAGAAATCATTAATTAATATGCTAATTTATAGCTCAAGAAGCATTTTTATGTCACTTTTGTTCAATGTAATGCACCCTTGATGAATAAAACATTTAATGGTACAGCTCTATAATGCATTTAAACTAAATTGTGTGTATGTTTACTGTATCCACTAGATCTTTATTTTTATGATGTTATGTCGTTCCTCTTCATCTCAGCTTTTGGGAGAGCTGCTTTTGGACAGGCACAACTTCACTATAATGACAAAGTACATAAGCAAACCAGAGAACCTCAAACTCATGATGAACCTACTGAGAGACAAGAGCCGCAACATCCAGTTTGAGGCCTTTCATGTATTTAAGGTATGAACACTAATGCTCACCAATATGCCGTCTCAAAAAATGTCTCAACCTTCAATATTCTGAGCGATAAGGTCTTTCTCTTGCATTCAGGTGTTTGTGGCCAATCCGAACAAGACCCAGCCCATCCTCGACATCCTGCTGAAGAACCAGACCAAACTCATTGAGTTCCTCGGTAAGTTCCAGAACGACCGCACCGAGGACGAGCAGTTCAGCGACGAGAAGACCTATCTCATCAAACAGATCCGAGACCTCAAGAGGCCAACCCCGCAGGATGCTTGAGAAGGCTCACGAATGTATACAAATGCATAGAGGACGTCTAGACAGTGTTTTAGGCAGTGTCTGGATGATTTGTTTGGCTCTCTGGGACGTTGAGTGGCCGCAGCGCTGGGCATGTTTTTGTGTTTTGCAGGAACCGTTAAATGCCGTTTGAGCTCGGTGGGTGAGAAATAAAACGACGAGGATGAAAAGTAGCCTTGCTTCGCTGGACATTCAACCTCTCCCCCTACAATGTTTTATTCTCATGTTTCAAAAAACGAGCAAAATGAACAGAAAAGACAGATGTAGATGCTGCTGCTTTATTGCACGTAAAGAAGGAGAAACATACACTCAAATGTCTGTTGATGCTAATTGGATATTAATGAATTCCAGGAAATTTGACTTGCAAAAAGCACTTAAACACACTCTTGTCAGCTCTTTCGCTCATTGTCGACTAGCTGAGTTACATAAAAATGGCAAATGATGTTTTGCACGTTTCGCATATCCTGGGTGAGTAAATGTGTACATAGGCTTTTTCATCTTTATGGTTGCTATTGGATTCATTTTCAAAGACGCAAATGAGTAAATGTGTTGACTGAGGAGGGTTTAGTGATTTGTTGGAGTTGTGGCTGTGATGTTGACCCTGATTTAACTCTACCATTCTTCTCTCATCATTAGTCACTGTGCCGAGTGGGTGTAATGGAAAGTTAACGTTCTGTGATTGTGACCTTAAGATTTGTGCCCTGACTTTTTGACTTTTAATGCTAGTTTTCAGTATAACTAACCCCACTACTCATACCTTTTAGTTAGTTTATATGTTAACTTGTCCCTTGTTTGGATAATTTGATGAGTTCATGGGTGAATCTGGGAGGTCACATTTCACCCCAAAATCAAAAGAAAAAAAATATATTTTTGGACATTCCTCTCCCTCATTACTTTACAGTCATTTTCTCTCATTTTCATTAGTGTCTCATTATTGTAATACAGTTTTTTTTTTTTTTTTTTTTTTACTTAAATTACTTTTATTTTTAATGCTTGTATTTAAATAAGTAAAAAGTCTGTACAAGTACTAATATATATTTTTAATAAATATATAATTGTTTTTAAATAATTAAAAAAATGTAAATATATTCATATATTAAAAATTATATTAACATTTTACTGTAATATATACTTGTATACAGACTTTTGTAAATTATGCATTACAGAAATTGTGACATAAGATTGGTAAAATGACAATTAAGTTATATAACCATGCACAAACTGTAAGTTCATATATCTTTCTTTTGAATTTGGGGCTAAATGTGACCTGGTTGACTAAATTCACCAGCTTACATACTGTATCTCCTTTCTTTCTGTAGGTTTTTAGTAGGGGAAAAAAATTTGAGTCCAATGTGGGTTGTTATTAGCAGCAGACTAATCTGAAATGGTTGAATGTAGAGAAACAGCTCAAGCTCATGTTAGCACCTGATTGTGGCTGCTAAGAGGAAATTTGAGCAGTCATGTCCTTTATGAATGTTTTATTTAGGTTTGTTTTAACAACAGTGTAGTGGTTGATAGGGGTTGTCATGTAATACTTTAAATCTGGTGCAAGAATGAAAAACCACACAATACTGAAAGTGGTATGGAGGGTTTGGTTGATCATTTTCAAATTATGTTTGTCATTACTGCTTTTACTCACAAGACAGCCACAATCATCTACCATAAAACCCTTCATTTCTCCGCTAAGCGAAAGCAGGCATTGTTCATAATGGTAACTCTTACTCATTTTCAATGCAGAACTTTACCTGAACTCCCATAAAACGTGTTCTGCCGAATGTTTACAGTACTGGTCAGAATAACAGGAATTGTCTATAACAGTATTTTACTTTAGTGAAACCTACAATAAACTTTACGTAGCTTAAAGATGTGCATTTTTCATATACTGTTTATGTGGTGACGGGGAACTCATCATTGGTTGGCACATGTAACAGCAGCCAATCACAGTCATCTTGTATGCCTGACATCATAATGGCCCAGAGCATTAAGAATTCTGAGAATTAGCAAACTTATCTTGCATATCAGTGCATGTTTCTATTTTGCAGCCTTAGATTAAGCATGGACATCTAACGGATGGGCTGGAAACCTCTTGGCCTGCTGTCTGTTCAATTAAACAGTCCAATCTAACCTATGTAGATCTGACCCGAGTAATAAGACTTGGGCACAGAAACGGTGGAGTTTCATCTGAAATGTCAATCAGTAGCCAGACTAACAGTTGGAAATAAAGTTTGGAATAAAATAATTGTTTCTACTGTCTTTGTCTTTGATTAGCAGTGTTTATTCACTAAAATACTAACCATTTTAGGACCTTGTAACAAGGTAATACCATTATATTATAACATTACAGCAGCTTTTGGATGGATGGATGGATGGATGGATAGATAGATAGATATAGATAAATAGAGGCAGCCTGCTTGTGATTATTGAATGCATTCTTGTTCGTCATTAACTTATTAGCCATTTTAATATGGCATATATGAAAGTACCATAGTATTACCATCAGATAGATAAATAAAATTATATATCTTAAAAAGCAATATTCGTACACACACATATGATGTATACAAAACGTGCGCGCGCTTGCTCATTCTGGGTCGCGCGCATCATCAGCAGTGTCGTTGGCACTGTGACTTTAAGAGCGATTTTTATATATAAATATATAAATAAATAATAGATTCTTCCGGTCCATTATAACAAACGGCAAATATTGTGTCAGAAAGGGGTATAAAGGATTTGCGTTCTCGCTAAGAACAGCGTTTTTTCCCCCCTTCATCATGGTGAAGATCAGCTTTCAGCCCATCACGGGACAAAAAACCGAGAAAGAGGAGGGTGATGGAGATAAAACTCAAATATTCATGCCGCATCCGCACGTAAGTTTCGCTTTTTGTGTGCATCATCTGAAATGTCACGGAAAACAGCGGCTGAAACGAACCAAAAGACGGATATTAAAGAACATTCATGGTAAACCATTAATCACGTCATTTGATGGGGCGATAATGAGATAATGCTCTATCAGTGCCTTTTTACGTATTTGTAGTTTTTTCTGAAATATAGAAAGATTGTTGCCCTTTGGTTTCATAACAAGAGGACATGGATGCTGCAGCACCTGCACCAATCACATCATATAACATGCATCATGTTTATCTCAGCCATTAAATGTGCACTATATCTCAAAATGTGTGCATTATTGTGTTTTTTTAGTAAAAATGCTCTTCTTTTATAATTTGATTAAACAACATCCTTGGTTAAACTAATATAAAATAGCTCAAAACATCTTGCCCTGCATTTTAAAATATATTAATTGTAATGAATGCTTGGATTGTTATTGCCAGAGCTTAAGGCCTTTATTCTTGAGAGCTTATAATGACAAGGGATGAAATTTGACAGTGCAGCACAGGTTTATGTGTCTAAGCAACACACACATGCTCACACACACATAGCCACAAATCCAACAGAGACAAAATGGCAGATGGTGAGGAGAAATGACTTCTGTGAGCTTTAACTGTTTAATATCATCATGCATGTGTGGGTTTTGCTGTCTTTGGGGACCAAATGACCTCCTAACGATGAAAAAACAAGGTGAAGTGATCATTTCTGGGCCACTAGCATCTCTAATTATTCCTTTTGTCAGAATATGCATACTTCTCTACTATAAAAGATGCAAAAATCACGTGAAATGGATGCAGTATTCGAGAAACATAGGCGGGGAACGTTGTCTTAACGTTCTGGCAAAGTTTCCTCGAAGTTATAAATAAATGTTCTTTCAGTAACATTAATAGAATGTTCAAAGTTTAATAACATTCTCAAAACGTTAGCACAGAAATTTTATTTATACATCGCTCATGGAACATTATACTGAAACGTTATAGGTGGATGTCCGTTTAATGTTTTTAAATATTACAGTTTACGTCTGCTTACTGAACATTAAAAAGTAACATTCCCATAAAACTGATAAAATGGAACATTCACTGAATGTTTTCTATAACCTTTGCATAACCAGGAATAAATGTGACGTTTTGAACGTCCAGAAAGCATTCAGTAATAATGTTTTCATAACTTCAAAAGGGAACAATATGGCAATGGAGATTAGCATCCACAGAGATGTTAAATTGTGCAGTCATTGGACGTTTTGCTATCCCATAAGGCCATGGGAGCTGAGGATCCAATGCAAAATAAGGAGAGAAAAAAGAAAATACAGACTTCACTTAACAAATTTTTATTTATTTATTTCTTTATGAAAAATGTCTATATGGGGTAGGTGTTAGGATAGCATTTTTCAAATATTTATATTTGAAATATTTATTATCTTAATGTAAAAACGATAATCTGATAAGTCAGAAGGAAATCTCCATCATAATATCAAACCAAACGTGTGCGAGCGAGTTAAGAATGGGGCCAGATCAGGCCATGTGCTGTGCAGTTGGCAGATGGGTTGAAAGACTGGGGGCGTTATTAGTCATTGCCTATCGGCATCTCCTATCTAATAATTTCCCGCTGTAGTACGAGAGCACTGAATAATCCATTCTTGGCTGCACGGGATACAAGTGAGTGTAGTGCCGATTGTAGCACGTCTCCCAGTGTGTGGGTGATCATACTGAAAGTGGCACGGTATATTGAGGACATGATGAATTCATAACTCTGTGTGTATGGGTGTGTGTGCATCGCTTTTTGCCATCTTGGTAAGGACCAAATGTCCCTGCTGAGATAGTACAACTTGAAATGACCTACTTTGTGGAGGCCTGTGGGAGGAGCTCATGATGAAAACAACTTCATAAAGGGCCTAATAATGTCTTCGTTCAAATTAGGGTGTAGTAGTATGCTAAGGGAAATAAAAATTAGTATTATTTATTAGTATTATTCTTAATATGATACAAAAATGTGTGTGTGTGTGTATTTGTAGGTAGAAGAGGAGCTGGTCTTGCCTGTTGGACGGAAACGCTCCTCTCTGAGTGGACTTTGCTGTCTGACAACTGCACTGATTGTCTTCACCTGCAGTTTGATATATGCTTCAATTTATATCTACCGCTACTACATCATTCCTCAGGTAGCACACAATTATATGAGTGGCATAAAACTCAATTGTAGATTGTATAATTACAACGATAACGTAACGATGTAACCTGTGGAAAGAGTTAAAGATTTGTTAGCTTCCCTGGAATGCTCATTGAATTCAGTCGGTGATTCGTAAAAATGATAAACACATAATGAGTTCATTATGTTTTGATTCACTGAATATAAGTGCAAAAGCTTGCAAGCAGTGTTGGGGTTAACGCATTACAAGTAGCAAGCGTAGCGTTACAAGTAACTAGTAACTAGTAATGGATTACTTTTTTAATTTACAAGAATGTATCTGAGTTACCTCTTCAAATATGTAACACCAGTTACTTTGTTTTCCCATTTATTGACCGACAGCTCTCCTGTCCCCATGATGAGAGAAATCAGGAGCAAGTGCAGAGGCATTGTGTGCGCTGTGTAAACATGATGGTTACTGTTACAAAAACAGATTCAGTATTCCTCAAAATTAATAAAAACAGTGAAATGCAAACTCAGAATATAACGGAAACCTGCAATAATTAAATATATTAAATAATACAAATATCCTTTATGTATTTATTCACATTTTACTAACCAATGTCTTTGCTGCTGACCTTTGATGATCCAATTCAACCATAATAAGCAAAAATGACTTTAGATGAACATAACATTTGTGTTTGTAGTCTTTCAGCCTACTTCAGCCGGCTTATTCATTTCACTTTTGGCATGAAAGGGCCAAAATTAGATCTTTTTATATTAAAAACAAACATGCAAGCCCAACCCAGCAGGCACCAGACGTCTATGTAACGTCAGGTTGACGTTGGACATGACGTCGGACAGATGTTGCATTTTGGTTGAAAATGAAAATCGGGTTGACGTCAATTTGACGTTGACTTAACGCTGGATTTTGGTTGCACAACCTAAAAACAACAAAATCTCAACGTCAGCTGACGTCGGTATTGGACATCAATTTAACATTGACATTAGACGTTGAATTTACGTTGAATTTTGGTCACCCGACGTCGCAACCAAAATTTAACCAAATATCAACGTCTTATGACGTGTGCCTGTTTTGTGCCTGCTGGGAACCCACATGAGAAAAAGTAACGCAAAAGTAGCGTAATGCATTGCTTTCCATAAAAAGTAACTAAGTAACAAAATTAGTTACTTCTTTCGGGAGTAAACAGTATTGTAATGCATTACTTTTAAAAGTAACTTTCCCAACACTGTTCACAATGACAGCTCAATAGAAAATAACAACGTATTTTCAAACAATGTATTTATTTTAACTATTATTTTGTGGTGTACAACACTTTATCTTATCACATTTTATTCAGATTGCAAACACAGGAAAAATATGACACTGTAGATTAAGAAACACCCGTTAAAACAGTGCATAGTAAAAGATTGAGTTCATGAAAGGATACTATGAAAATCAGTTTTTTCCCCCTATTTTTAGCCCTATTAAAATCATGTATTTTATGTGATGATTATTCAGGTTCCGGATCAGAGTCGGTTCCACTGCCGTGTTGTGTACGAGGATTCGGTGGCTGCTCCGCTGCGAGCTTCTCATGAGCTGGAGGAGAGCGTTGGGATCTACCTGAAGGAAAACTATGAGCAAATCAGCATACCTGTGCCCGACTTCAGCAACACAGACCCTGCTGATATCATTCATGATTTCAACAGGGTAACACACTTAGCGCTAGTTATATTTACTAATACATCAACAGAATATGTTTTGATGTGTTGTGTTTGGGTTTTTAGGGTCTGACGGCTTACCATGACATTGCCTTAGATAAGTGTTATGTCATTGAGCTCAACACCACTGTGGTCATGCCACCACGTAACCTCTGGGAACTGCTCATCAACGTCAAGGTATCTGTATTGTTTGTATATAAAGGCAGTTGAAATGTGAACTGTATCTGTTTGATGATGTTGCCTTTTTATCTTTTTGTAGAAAGGGACTTACCTCCCCCAGACATACATTGTTCAGGAAGAGATGGTCGTGACTGGTCGTGTTAATAATATGCATCAGCTTGGCCGCTTTATTTACCGTCTTTGTAACGGTAAAGATACGTACAGGCTCCGTCGCCGCACCTCACGTCGTCGTAAGTTCACATTTTTTTGTCGTTTTTCTTTGATGTGAATAGCAGTGGTCAACTCATATGGATCAGTCAATAGCTGTTTCCAATAGAGACCATCATATCACGTGACTGAAATTAGATAAACATTGCATCATATTTAATGTGGTAGTTCACCTAAAAATGAAATATTAAATAATTCATTCATTTTTAAAAACTGAGGTACACATTTTTCATCTCAATAATAAGCTACAAGCTACAATCCCAATTTGGCAATACCATATTACGGTATAATTAATTCTTCATCTTCTTGGTGGGAGGAAACTGTGCTCCTGTGTGGCTTCACAGCTGCCATACAAATCTGATTGACGTCCAGATAAATAGCTCATTGCAGCTAATTAGAGGAACAATTAAGTAACACCCACGGTATGGCTTCCTGTATTAAGCAATCTACTTCTCCCTGGTTCACGAAGATCTTTTTGTGGGAATATAATATGATAATATCCATGACAACCATGAACTTTTGAGAAACTGGGATGATTTCATGGAGGCAGGCTATGAAATTATGATCCATGAATATTCAATTCATGTATCCCATATTTTGTGGGTACATTATGCATTTTACGGTTCTTGTATACTATATAGTAATCCATGTGGTAAATAAATACACTGAAATTTTTTTTTTTCAGAATTGTAAATAAAACTAATATTATTGGAGCAGATTTTGCTAGAATTTCAGTCTTTTTTTCTTCTTCAAAATTTGAATTCAGTCTGTTACATAATGATTCTTTGTAATTATTGTGAAATTTGTTTCCGTGTGTAGTAGTGTATATAAAAATATTAATTATTTTCTAATATGCAAGTGATTTATAGTGTTATTTTAGTATCATAACTAGAGATAATATTGTTTTTCATTAAAATTTTGAATCAGTTTTTATTTTTATTTTGTTTTACTTTTAATTTTAGTTAAAGATTTTATTTTGTTGTGTGTCTTTGTCATTTTTAGTAGTTTTTGTTTAGTTTTTTATATATGTCTATATATTTTATTTATTTATTTTCAGTTGTAGTTATTTTAGAACATCAAGGTAAACTAAATTAAAATGAGAAAAGTCCTTTGTATTTCATTTTAGTTTCAGTTTTATTTTTTGTTAACTATTATAACCCTGGTAATTTATAACAATTTTTTATTTACATTATTTTTGTATGTTTCCTGTTAGGTATCACCAAGCGTGATGCTCAGAACTGTCACCGAATCCGTCACTTTGAGAACACTTTCGTGGTGGAGACAGTGATTTGTGAGACTCCATAGGCTGTTTGTCTCTTGCCTATTTCTGGTGAGATCACACCCTCTGGTCTCGGTAGCCACACCCCCTTGAAAATCACACTCTTTACCTCTAATTCTTCTTGTCTTTACACCCCATTTCTCTCTCTTTTTGTACTTCTCTCTCTCTGTACCTAGTAATTCATTACAAATATTCCCTTGAAGGTGTCTGAACAGTTTGTTTCTGCATATTTGCAATAATCAGCATTTTCAAATTGATGCATTTAAAAATGTAACAGTAGCATCTAAAGTCTTTAAATGAGAAGATTACATGGGCATTAAGCTGCACAATGCCTGCATGCTCATACCTGTTTGTGCTCCATCAAACTGCTCTTTGCTCTCTTAAGTATTTGTGTGTTTTTAGATCTATTCCTGGATAGAGATGAACCGAAACTGTGGCCAAAAATACCATAAAATGGTGCAAAAACAGGCCAAAAATATTAGCAGAATGCATTACTCTAACATCCAATCTCTGAACTCAGGTTCAGTCAATGTATACTGCAAAAATAATTTTCTTACTTAGTATTTTTGTCTTGTTTTCACTATTGGTTAAAAGCACATTATTATTATAAAGTGAGTTTGCTTGTGCTCAACATATTTGGAAAGGTAAAGAGTCTTTTGCCCTGATTTGTGTGTTCTTAGGCACAATATTCACTGTTCTTTCGGTGCGTCACTACTCATGGATATCCTAACTGATCCTAGTGCCGGATAAAGCGTCTGATGAAAAATCGCAGTCATCATTACATATATCACATGTGTTCGTTTACTACGTATCTCGATATCCAGTATCTCACTTTAGTGCTTCTACAACATGCTTCCTGTGCCACTTCCTTTTCTTCTTTCTCTCTCTGCATGCTTTTCAAGACTACACATGCATTGTTTGAGTATTTTCTTATTATATGAGCGAAGCCTTAGGCCAGATTCATGCCCTGGACTAATGTATACAATTTCAAAAGCTCTTCGTGTTTATGTGTGTGTTGAAGTTAAAAACCTTGTTTAGTTGGGTGAAGCAAACATGTAAATAAACCAATAAGACCTAGCTATGCCATATCTTTTTTTGTCATTTCTGTTACGAAACATTGACAGCATGGCCAAACCCAGTTGTTTTTTTCTTTAACAAAAGCAATTTCACAATACAAAAAAATTGTAGTTTATGTTGCATAACTGCTTGTTTTACACCCCCAGCAGGTTCTAGAAAAAATATCCTGGTGATAAACAGCAAACAGAACACACATCGTTGCTGATTTTGATGTTAAATCAACTGGAAAACCTCTGCAAAGCCTAGAGGAAGTCTGTAGTATCAGACATCGTGTACTCTTCGAAACTGTAAAAAAGGGGAAATGAAATACATGTGAAAAACGTGTCACTAAAAACCGTTATACTCATGCATGACTTTGAAATTATCTTGCACCATCTTGTGCCCTTGCGTTTGATATGCCCATCCTCTCAGCTCAGTCTGAGGTTTCAGGTTAGATCGTAAAATTATACATAAATCTGAGTCAATAATTTCTAGATGGGTGTCTGAGAGCAAATTATATAGGAATAATTCAATCAAATGGAGTAGTTCAATCAAAAACGAACATTCCAAACACACAACTTTCATCTGTGAAACAAGATTTTTTTTCCATGCAATGATGCAAAATAAAAATAAAAATGCACCATAAAAATAGTCATGTGATAGCTTTATGTGATGAGCAAACTGAAAAATTATTCACTGTTAACTCTTAAAATCTGTTAACCTGAGAAACACTGAGAGTGAAAAATTGAGTCAGTGAGTGGGTTGTTAAAAAATAACAATTCATTTACAAATTGGACAATTTTTTGCAGCTTAACAGACATTGGTCACTATTAAATGTTATGGTATGAAAAAGAGCTTTGTGCAGGTTTGGAACAACGTGAAGGTGTGTAAATAATAACAAAATTCGGTAACACTTTATTTTAAGACCTTTGACCTTATCCATCCATGTAAAGATACTTTGAAGTTATTTTATAGCTGATGAAATATGCCACCAAACGCAAACACGGCATAGTTCCAATCCTGCTGTTTCATGCATCAGCAGTGTTAGTTTACAAAATCTAAACACAGTTTATAGAAAAAATTCTTAAGAGCTAAGTCATGCTTAAGACTTCTAAACATTTTTCATCAAACAGGTTTATTAGGATTATATGAGATTATTAGATTTGTGGCAGCTAGACAACAAAAACACGCTATTTTGCATTAGTTTATCTAAAAATTGTATAAAATCTTCATTGCTGCTTTTATTTGACAGGCATATTGAAATCAATTTTGTATTTAGCATATTTAGTTACAGTATTTGTCAAATAGTACACCGGAATTCAGGGGGAGAAAAAGAAGGAAACGTGACTCAACATGAAAATATGACACCTGCAAGGCAACCGATCAGACAGATTTAAATTTGTATTAACCATAAACATAAACCAAGGGTATTAATACAAACTCCTTTTTAATATAACATTAAAAAACAGCTAATGCGACAAGATTTAGTTCACATGATAAAAGACACCTTGCTTGAGGAATCACTGAAACCTCGGATTCATGATTTCATGTTATAAAAAAAAACTCTTTTACATTTATTATTGTGGTAAAGAAGTCAATTTTAAACATTTTAGATGACAACAAAAAAGTGCTTTGAAATCATCTGCATCAACTATACAAAATAAGCAGGTTTCTGTCATCGCATTAATGATGGCAGATTTAACAATAGGCACATTTAATAAGACACTGCATAAACCTCTGCAGCCATAACTGTAACTGATTTATATGACGAAACCACCTCAACTGTAAACATCTATGATAGCAATGATGATGACAAAAAAGGGATGTGTTAGTTTTCATTTAAAATACCTTCATGTTGTCCGAAGCCAACATTCCTATATAATATTTAAGCATCAGCATCCCCAGATGAACTCAAGAGACATTCATGTTTACTAATTTAGATGGAACCAGACACTGTGTAAATGTACATTTCTGTGGTTGTTACTGACATGCTTTGAGAACAGATGCACATACACTCTTAAATATAAAGGTGCTTAAAAAGGTTCTTCAAGCGATGCCATAGATAACCATTTTTGGTTCCACAAAGAATTCAGTCAAAGGTTCTTTAAAGAAACATCTCTTTCTTAACTTTTTATCATCTGAAGAACCTTCTTTCACCACAAAGAACATTTTGTGAAACAGAAAGGTTCTTCAGATGTTAAAGGTTCATTATGGAACCATTTAGACAAAAAGGTTCTTCTATGGCATTGTGAAGCACCTTTATTTTTAAGAGTGTAGAAGGTAGAAGTTCCTCTGAAGTGTTCTTAGGGCAAAAGGTTTTTTTTTTTTTTAAACGCATTGAAAGAGAGGTTGTTTTTTGCACCTTGGTAACACAGGAAGTGGAAAAGAGCATAGATTCAATGTGGTTCACTTGCCATCATCCTAAAAATAAATAAGCATATACAACTAAAACATGTTTTAAACACTATCAACAAAAATATAACACTTCATTTTTGGAGATACTGTGAAAGTCTTTACATGAGGCTTCACCACAGATAAGCCTAAATTTCAAGTATATAAAAAATGCAATTAAAGATTAATATGTGACTTACCAAACAGGTTCAATAGACCACAGTGCAAATTTTGAGATTTAAATGGGACATTTAAACAAAACAGGCAATCTAACCAACTTTGCCGTTTAACCTGCTCAGGATCATTTTAGTGGATGAATAAAATAAGGTGTTCTGGATGATAAACCATTAGTAGTTTGTCATATTAACCATGAACATGTTCCACTAACATTTGATACCCATAAATTGTCCAGAACACTATATTTACTGTTTTCGTTCCATCAAGAATTGTCTTCACTCTCAAAACTTTGTGATGTAAACAAAATAACGTAGGAGAAAAACTACAGGGGTGAATAACATTTCCCCCACTCATCTCAAAAGTGTCCCAATTTGCCCGCGATTCAGTCTAATTCAATACTTTAGCGAGCAAACGCAAATTTTTTCAGGGGAACGCAATACTTTTTTGCGATTTTTTTTTTTTTTTTTTTTTTTTTTTTTGCGAGCGAACGAAAAAACATTGTAATATAATTTTCCTTCAGTCTTACATTTTTGTCCATCTCCATGTCCTATTGTAGCTCCGTAGAAGGCTATTGTTTATCCTAACTGTTCTCAGCATGTCGAGACATTTCCATCGACCTGCTGAGGGAATAAGTGCCTGCATCCGTTTGTCTTTTGCCCTTGTCCTGCCAGAACGAGTCCAGAGAGAAGTAGTAGATGAGCGGATCCAGACAGCAGTTGACACTCGCCAGACAGACGAGCGCTCGTATAACCTCTCCGCGATTCTTGTCATTGTACGTCAAGAGTTGTAAAGTAAACGGTAGGAAAAATATAATAAACACCAACATGTTGACTACAAAAATCAGCATCACGTTCATTTTGTTGTTAACCTTAGCCGCTCCAGCGCTGGGACGCTTCCTCAGGACGATTATGACCACGACCGTGGAGACGATATTGACCAACAGGAGTACTAATAAAAATATCGCCTGTGGGAGTGAAATGACTCGCGAGTTTTCGGGGTTCGCTTGAATCTCAAAGCACGGTATTTCTGGACACTGTTTAAGGGCGCCGTAGAGTCTCATAATCTCTGGGATGCAAAGGATGGTGAAGAGGATCCACACTAGCGCGCAGCACTTCAGCGCGCACGCGGAGGTTCTCAGAAACCGGGAGCGCAGAGGGAAGACCAGGGCGATCATTCGGTCCACGCTGATTAAAGTGATGAAGATACAGCTCGTTCTGATGTTCACGCGAAACATCATTAAGGCAGCGGTGCATGTAGCCGCTCCAAACGGCCACTGGCGCATTGCGTAAAAGTAGACGCGCAGCGGCAGGGAAAGCGCAAGGAGCAGGTCGGACACCGCGAGGTTCACCATGAGCACGGCGCACGGTGACTGGAACCCGTGAGTGCGCAGCAGGATCCACAGGGACAACGTGTTGAGCGGTAGACCCACGGCCAGAACCAGTCCATACACCACGGCCGAGGCCAGGTACCGGCTCGAATAAGGGTCGAGATCAGTGCACGAGTTCGTACTCAAGTTCGCAGAAAAGTTGTTCATGTTTCAGAGCAGAACGGCGTGCGAAATCAGAAAGGTTGGCCTCTTAGATTTTGATTGACCTCTGGGTGGATTTTAAAGAGGTTTTGAGGGAACCCAGCGAACAATGAAACGACTGAAGAGGAAGGATGCGGAATAAGGTGAGGTTGTATCTCCGCCTCTTTAGTGGAGCCTGTCCTATTTCTCACAGTAGGTTGATTTTTATTGTCAAATTTTATTAACTACAAAAAATTTCCACTCTTTGTGTCCAGAAAAAAAATTGTACAGTTCTCTGACCTCATTTTGACCTTTTGGAACATGCTGTCACACTATGACGTCACATGGGAACCTGCTATTAAACAGGAATTATGTGCTTGAAGAAAAATTTAAACCGTGAAAGAATAATGCACAAACGATGTAAGGTGACATTTTGGACAACAAAGATGGTAAATAAACTATAAATATAGCGGTTAATAAATTGTAGATTTACATCAACTTTACAAATGCATCTATTTTTAAATTCTTAAATAATGATTCTTATGACTGTAATACATGTAGTTTTTAATAATTTGTATTACTGTAAAAAAAAAATTGTTTTTAAATTAAAATCCATTCGTTTTTAATTGCATTTAAGGCAGTGATGTGCTAAAGTATTTCTAATAATTTTAATGTTTCAGTAATGAGAAAGAAACTTTATTTTGCATTACAGTAAAGAGGTAGAAGTTTTGACTTGAAAACAATAATAAAAAAAATAATAAAATAAAATAAAAGGGGTCTCAAAAGTAGACTTCAATTAAAGAAAAAAAAACTATTTATGTATGCATGTATGTATGTAAAATGTGACCTGGACAACTCATTTTCATTTTGAAAGGAAGTGTATGTTAAGTAAATATAAATTTCACTCTACACTCTTAAAACACTCTTAAAAATCACAGTGATGCCATAGAAGAACCATTTTCGGTTCAACAAAGAACCCTTCAGTCAAAGGTTCTTTAAAGGCCCATTTCTTTCTTACCTTTTTATCATCTGAAGAACCTTCTTTCACCACAAAGAGCCTTTTGTGAAACAGAAAGGTTCTTCAGATGTTAAAGGTTCTTTATGGGACCATTTAGACAAAAAGGTTCTTCAATGGCATCATGAAGCACCTTTATTTTTAAGAGTGTAACCATAAGTGTTATGTGAGAAAATACTACTACTACTACTAATTATAGCAGTAACAATATAAATACCACTCAAGAGATTGTTACAATAATTTCAGTTTCACATTTATATAAATCAGTTATGTCACATGTACACAAACGTGACACTTATACTGAATGTACTGTATACTGAGTATATACTTCACATCCACTTGCATACTCATCTATATGAGCATGTCTCTGTATCTTACTTTCTACTGCCTAATGTCAAACAATTTTAGTCTTCAAATATTGTAAATATAGGAGTTAAAAAACTAGATTTATGTGACGAACAGTTGTGACAACATGCCCCCAACTTAATACTTGCTATTTAAGTAGAATGAACTTTCAAACTTTAAGAGAATGTATGTCAGTGTGGTTATATTGTATTCATACAAAACTACTGCTGGAGAAAACAACTTGGACTGAGAGTGCTTGTGATGTCTAGCTGTGCTTGAACACGTTACCACAGCTGAAAATATGTATTCTCGTGGTTTATATTTTACAGGTTGATTTCATGTAGCAGCACTGGCATTCATCTTGAGAAAGCTGAAATGAAAATGCCTCAAATGGGGCACACATATTTTAATACAAAGTCTTATTTATTGCAATAAATAACATGAACATAGACAAAGGGAGATAGAGACAACAGGAAATCAGAACTACCTGTAGCTGAAGCAAAAAATACTCTTAATTTATAACAGATAATTAGAGTCAAACTAAACTTTTAAAAAAATGACTTTTTAATTATAAAACACATGGAAGTATATCTAGAAGCAGAACATTTATCTGGTTCAAAAACAAAACACTTAAAGGGGTCCTATTATGCTCTTTTACAAAATCTTGATTTTGTTTTGGGTGTGTACTAGAACATGCTCTCATGCTTGGTGGTTCAAAAAACTCATTTTTTTTTCACATTATTTACATTATTACAATACCTTTCTCCCCAGCCTGGCACAAACGGCTCGATTAGTTCCGGGTTTGATGAAGGCCCACCTTCCGAAAACAAAATATGTTGTGATTGGTTAGTTGTCCCAGTGCATTGTGGTTGGTGAAAAGCTTAGACAGTGTTTCAGTACTGCCCCGCCCCTTGCCAAAGCAGCAAGTTCCGGATGGCGTCAATATTGCCATATCAATTTGATCTGGGTTCAGATCCCGAGAATATTGAACAAGAGGATCGCGCAGACCTTTGCACGCACGGATACTGCAAGACATATTAGAGTGGTAACTGTATTGTTTTTTTTTTTGTTTGTTTGTTTTGTGTTTTGGCTAAATCACATTTTAGATAAGATGTCAACAACCTCTTAAAATACAGATAAGTACAACAGTAATATGTATTATGTTTATTGTTCTTTAATTCTAACATTATAACATGAATTGCAGTGAAACTTATACAGTTGAATTTATTTATACCATAGTCCCACAGAGTTACACTATTTGTGGCGGCATATATATGCAAAGTAATTCTCTGCCAGCGGGAGGCGCTGTTGGAGTGGTAGAGAGCGAGGTTTCCCCGGTAACGCTGTACACAAAGCAGAGCTATCAGACATTACATGCAAGATGAAATGAAAATGACATCCAAAATTTTCTGAAGACTGTTGGTTTCCTTCAGAAATACAGTGATATAAAAACACCCGCACCAGGTTTCGATTTTTAAACGTGCAGTGATTATGTTTATTCAACGAATCTATTTTTGGTGGTCAGTTTTGATATTGTGACGGGCGCCACAAATAAATCAATGTATGGGAAACACTGTAGTCTCATAACTGAAGTGTAAATTCTGCAGATTACATCATTGTCCAGTATTGTAATGTCAGCAATTTATAAAAACGTTTTCATAATTGTAACATACATATTTACATACATAATTATTCAGGCGCATGTGTAATAACTTGCGAAAACTTGACGCTACAGCAGCACTTTTTCTTCTTCGTCGTCTTGTCTGTTGCACTCAACCAAGCGTTCTAACCATAGACTTGTATAGATGCCCCATTCGACTGTTCCAGGCACGTACATGCGGCCGCCATCTTGGAACGGTATTTTTGACGTCATTCACCATACTGTAGGTTCGCACAGAGCCGTTGAGTCATTCTGTGCAGGATTGTGGCATCTTTCGAATATTCCGTGATTACTATGGTGAATGACGTCAAGTTTACCGCTACAGTATAGCGGACGGCTTATGTATAGCGGCCCACAGAAACAGTCGCTAATGAGGCATCTACGTGTATATATATCTATGGTTCTAACCACAAGCTCGCCCCTTCCCATCCCCCAACCATTCGAATTTCCGTAGGTGGGAATTATTTTAATGATATTCTAATTGACCGCTTTGTGATGTCACACACACCGGAAATCAACTTTGTAGTCCAAACGAGTCGTTCGTTGTAGTTCTTGAAAAGGGATTTTTTTAAAAACAAAATATCTCCCTTTGGAGTGGACTTTGAGATTTGTAACTTTGTAGATCTTTTTTATGCCCAAACATACACACTACAGACTGACTAAAATTCAAAAAGTGAAAAAGTATAATAGGACCCCTTTAAAAAACTGAAATGTAGCGTTATGTCACACTCCCCTGCTGTAAAACAAGGCACTCCCTGTCAATTGCATTTAACCTTTACTCTCTCATAGCACATTTCTATGCACATTTCACACACAGATGAATCTGCTTCAGAACAGGAACCTTTGACATCAACTTAAATTTTATTCTATGGCAGGAAGATAGCGTTAAAGTTAATAATTTCTTTTAACATGAACACTGTCACTGAACTCCCTTTATGTGACCCATGAACCTCCCTCCTGTTAACTGACAGGCTTTACCATGATTTAAAAAACCTGAAAGCGGAAGTGCGTCCTCTGCTGGTGAGAAGAGGAATATGGGAGTTGGAGCCAAACAAATCATGAAAACATGATTCCTAGCACCAAAACTGGTTTCAAAATAGTGTTATTGATTACATAAGGTTAAAAAAAAAAAAAAGATTTTTTTTTTTTTTGCACAAATAAAATGTAACCTACAATTAGGTCTCTTTTGGGATTTTTTTTTTTTTTAATTGTGACATTATTGTCAGAACAATTAAGCTCATTTTACCACCCAACAACCAATTTTAATGATACAGAGAATGAGACTTTATTTTGCATACAGTAGTGAAAACTTATATATTCTTTGTTTTACTGCCTTCATTAAAAATGTATTGATTTTAATTTACAAACTATATTTTTACAGTAATACAGATGAATAAAAATGACATGTATGACAGGGATGAGAATCATCAAGTAAGAATAATTAAGAAGGTAAAGAATAATAAAGGTGGTAAAATTAGCTTAACTGTCTTAAAATAATGTCACATTGCAAAAAAAAAAAACAAAAAAAAAGTACAGAAAGAAAGAAAGAAAAAAGTAAGGTTTCCAATATTGTACAATTCAATATAAAATATACTTTCTTTCTTTCTTTTTTTCCTTTTGATTTTTTGGGGAAATATCTGACCTGGACACCTTTTTCCCCAAAGCAAACATAAAATTTACTCCAAAATGGCAAAATGTTCATATCATAGCTCATACAAACTTTAAACCACTCATACAAACTTTAAACCATTAACATTGTGTTGTGTGATTTTACAGCTTAATTTTCCAATACATTTGAAATTGGCATTGTTTCACAATTATAAAAAGCAGTTGTAAAATTCCAGTGCATAAGAGTTACTGCAATTTTGTTTGGTACCCAAAAATTCACCTACATCACAAGTAAACACACATCCTGTGTGTATATACTTCCCATCCACCTGCATACTCAACTATACAGTACAAGCATGTCTTACTGTCTTCCTTTGCTGTGTTCCTGTAGGATTAATCATCCTTGCATTTGGTCTCCATGATTTTTGGTGTAGATCTTTACGTAAAACCAGTATCCACACATATTTCCGTACTCTTAGTGGCGTTGGGCGTACCATTATGCACTTCTCCAAACATTAGACTCTTTGATCCTCGTATGCGTGTCTCTCTGACGCGTATAGCCATTCTCCTCTCTCGCTGCGCGGTCTCCAGGTTCTCTTTAAGGATGAAATAGTAACATGCGCCATCTGCCAAGATGTTCACGTTGCTAATACATATGCTTATGTGAACAAAGTAGCGTAGATGATCTATGGTGATGTGATGCCACTCGCCTGTCTTAGCATGGAAGTATATTGGCGCCGCTATGTGGTAAGGAATGAAGCATGTGAGGAAGACCACCAGATTGCTGAGAACGATCTTCATGCTCTTGTTGTTGCGCAGTTTGGAATCTCCAGGGTTGCGCTCCCTCAGTTTGTGCAGGATTTGCACCACACGCACTGAACAGAACACCATCACTACTGCGCTGCTGCAAAACACTGTCTCCATAGATGCCAGAATCCAACTTTTTGTCCAAGTTGAGTTGGAGAATTGCTCGAAGCAGTACAATGTTTTGTTCACTGGATTATCGTGAAGTCTGTAGATGGGGAAGCTGCATCCAAAGACCACCATCCACAAGATTAGGCACACAAGCACTGCCTTGCGTGGAGATCGCAAACGGCGTGCAGCGAATGGAAACTGTAGAGCAATGTATCGGTCGGCGGCAATGCATACGCTCAGCATGATGCTTCCGTAGATGTTGACATAGAGCAAGCTCTCCAGCAGCGAGCAGAAAGTCTGGCCTAGTTTCCAGTGCTTCTTGTAGGCATGTATTTTAAAGGGCAGGGACAGCATCAGCAGGCTGTCGTTGATGATCAGGTTGCTGAGGTAAACCGTAGATTCGCTCCAGCGTTGAATGCGGAAGAGCAGTTGCCACAGAGCAGCCAGGATCAGAGGCAAACCGAAAACCAGGATGGGCACATACACACACCTCTGGAACCAACACACCCAATCACAGTTGTCTGTTCGGGAGAGAGAAAGAAAGAGGTGACTTTGAAGAAATATTTTTGAAGAAATAAGTTAAAAGTGCTGTATGGACCTTTTTGACTGTACTGAAGCATAAAAATATAAGTTTGCAGATATTTAAGAAACATGCTAGGTGTTTCTCCCAAAAACAATGCTACAGCCAGTTATTCTACTTTGAAATGTGTGTTCCCTGTCAGAATGTCTGTAATTGTTTTGGTTCCACCCACTGCCAAAATTATTTCAACATCCTGGGTTGCCAGTTAGTGGAAAACACAGAGAATTGCAGCCATGGAAGCGAGCATTCAAACTGAGTCTGAGATCACATATTCTACTGACTTAAAAAGCCTCAGCATCCATCTAGGAAGTGCTATGGTCAGAGCAGAGGCATATTAAAATGTGGATAAATCAACCCAGCAACTTATAGTGTAAGGCTTGTCACCTTTCGTTGTCAATTTTGATTGCTCCTGTTGCATGTCCTCAATCTGGCAACCTGCATGAGCATCGAGTCTGAAGAGGAGGAGGGGGCGAGAGAAACAACCCTCTCCAATTTTTGAATTTGAACTGCAGTACCCATTTTAACCGCTAGCTCTCAGTATTACATACTGCACCTTTAAAGCTCAATCTACAGCATAATGTTGACTAACACAGAAGCACAAACCAATGAATGTGAATAGCGCCTATTTGTAAACGTTAAAATATTTATCACAATATGATTTTTCATACAATTCGGTATCGATAATTATTGAATTTTTTATAACCTTTTTTAAACAAAGAGCAGTAGAAAAAATGTTTAGTTTTTACCACTGTATTTTTAATTTACCCAAATGAATAAGACAAATAATTTTAGTTTTAACAGTCAAACACAAAATAAAATGTAAACAAATATCTCCTTTCTTATATTTTATATGCAGATTAAATAAGTGTTAAAGGGGTCATATGATGCGATTTCAATTTTTCCTTTCTCTTTGGAGTGTTACAAGCTCTTGGTGCATAAAGAAGATCTGTAAAGTTGCAAAGACCAAAGTCTCAAATCCAAAGAGATATTCTTTATTAAAGTTAAGAGTCAGCCACACCCCCCTAAAACGGCTCGTTCTAACACACCCCCACATCTCTACGTCACGATGTGGGAAGATTTGCATAACACCGCCCAAATGTATACGCAAAGAAAGAAGGCGTAACTTTCTCGCTCTATGTTGTTGCTTCCGCCGGCGCCATGTCATGGAGAGGTGCTGTGTGTTTGGATGCGAGTAAAGAGGACATAACAAGAAATCTGTGGCTGAGTTTTATTTACAACACTGTCCCAGAGCAGTGCAACACAAATATTGGAGTTTGTGCTACGCACTTCACGGAGGATTGTTTTCTGAACATGGGAGAGTACAAGGCCGGTTGTGTGTAACCGGTCCTATTCACCCCGCTCCGAGCGAGATTCGGTCTAAGTGCGGGAGACGGGCACTAAGAGTCACTAGATCAGGGGAGTGAGGTTTACTGGCTTGCTGGACACCACGGCTGTTACATGTAGAAAGACTTTTACTCAAAAGTGGGGCAGTTCCAACCTTACAAGGACAGTCTGGCGCTTCTGACTCACAAAATCTGCTACTTACTATTCAAACGCGAGTGTAAGTAGTGCTTGTTGTTTGTGTTTCTCTGATCACAAATGCAGACATGGTAATGTTTACGCGGCGCGATGCAACGCGACGCGTAAAAAGACAGTATAAGTCATTATAATCAGTAATTATGTCCCCACTGGATGCAACAAATGCCTCGTTTGAAATGGCTTTTAATGTTTTTGTGTCGTCGTGGGGACGCAGGATCATATTATGGTAAGAGGCGTAACATTTCATCACACGCTTGAGGTATTCGGCCAATCACAATGCACTGGATCGCTGGCCAATCAGAGCACACCTCGCTGTTTCACAAAGATGAGCTTTGTAAAAATCGACCCGTTTCAAAAAGGCAGGGCTTAGAAGAGATAAAATAATGTAAAATATGTGGAAAATAATGCGTTTTTTTTTTTTTTTTTACTTTAAACCACGTAAACACATTGCATTATACCAAATACACATAAGAATCTTCTTTTTAGCACCATCATATGACCCCTTTAAGGAAACTTTTGGATTGTCTCCTGAGGCCACAGGAGGGCACAATGAGCAAAATAATGCAGCACGTTTATTCAATGCAATGAAATAACGACTGTATTTAAAAAGTGCATAATGTCTAAACTAAAATTTATAAATCAAATATAAACTAATATGCACAAAACAGCATCATGTAATTATGCATAGCTTAATACAAAGAGCCGATGTGCCGATCACACAGACTGCATTTGAAAACATTTGAGAATTGAATGGAATAAAACCCCCACAAATTCTCGAGACATGTTTTCTAAAACTTGAACCTCTTTTAACTTTGACACAAGTGCAACACTCATAGTTGTCCATCTTGAAAATGTGCTGAATATGCATTCTGTGTGAATGGCTTGTTTCGGTTTTAAACCTAACCAAGATCTTCTCCACACTGAGCTTCTATTTTTCTCTGATATTTTGAATGAAAAATACAGTAGCAGCGCATCTCGTGGGTTCAACTGGACAGGCTAACAAAAACATTAAAACGCAACAACAGCACTTACATCATCACTGCATCTCGTGCGCCACTTATAAGGCTCCCTGACGCACACCTAAAATTTGCATGCACCGTTTTTGCATTCGAATGCGAATTTTTATTTTAAATTCAAATTAATATTCCTTTTTTTTATTTATCTCCTCAACGCAGGCAGGCACGGCACTTATTTCAACATGTGTTAATATGTCATAGCTTACTAGCTGTCTGCTTGTCACTCATAGCATGCGCCTATATCGTGCACTATATCGAACATTTTTTCTATCGTTATCAATGAAGGTGTACCGTCAATAAATACGATACCATTTTATAGCCCAGGCCTACATTAAAATACTAGTGTAGTAAAATACTACATGCAAACAATATGTTACCTGCTTTGGAAGGCTCAGGAGGATCATAAAATGCTTGTCAAATCATTGCATTTGGTCCGAATGCACATTCTACCTGCCTGTCTTCTGTGCAGCCAATAACGAGAGTTTGGGGCGGGGCTAATGTAGCAGGCTGAGCCAGAGGGTGTTTAGCCAGCGTGGAAGAAATTCAGATGCCCAAATACACAGAGACATACAACGGGAACGGGGTAAAACAAGAGTAAACATTGGCAGTGTTTTTACAAGATGGAGGAATTTGAATTTGACTTCTTTTATAAGCACCACCTACTGTCAGAAAGTAAATCTACGTTCTCAATCAGCCCTAATCTACTTTCACAAAGACAAATTCAGACCCTTCTGTTTTTATTTCAAAAGCATTTTCTGTACAAGGTACTTTTTCTGTGAACATGCTGATATTTCTTTTTAAAAAGTTAGGAAAGTGCACACCTTATTTGTTTTGTGCATTTATTTATTTGATTTGGGATTAGTTTTAAAACGCATTTTTATTATTTGACAAAAAAATTCACAAAGAAATTTGCAACATTTTGTCTAAGAAATAACAAAAGGACTCCTATACAACTTCATAACTTCTAAAAAAATACAGGGTTATTTTTGGTTGGTTGAGCCTATTGGGTCATTTTTTTGCGATTATATTTTTTAGTGTTTAGGTAGTTTTTGTGTTACCACCCTGGTAGCACGTACATCACAGAGATGTCTATTTGACATCTGCATTACATCTGCAAGATGTATTTTTTAGAGTGTTTGCTCATCTGCAATACATCTATAGGACGTTTCCTATCTATCAGATATCAAATAAACGTTTAGAAAATATCTTTAAGATGTTTATGATTTAGAATGTATGTAAAACTGACATCTTAAAGATGTCTATCAGATGTTTGTACACAGCAGAAGCTTTCCAGATGAAGCGACCTTTAACATCTTGCCGACGTACATCTGGGCCAGCTCCTGGGTCAAACGCAACAACCCAGTGTTTAGGTAGTTTTTGTGTTACCCAACGATCTGAAGTTAGCAGTTCCCCACCGAACACGATTCCATTTTGGGCACGAGAACCAGTGCCATTACAGTCGAAACAGGATAACAGAGACTGGCCGATTACACGTGAATTTCTTCTGTTTAATGCTTAATTTTAACTTCTAATGTTTGTTAAATGAGTTTACATATAGGCAATGTATGGCCTGTGTATTAAAAAAATATATAAAATATGCTATGCTATAAATGATAAAAATAAAGGAAGTTATCATGCGGACCAGTGGATGTGTGAGTATTTTTTACAAAAGTGTAGAGGATTTAAGTTCATCTGTAACCATTAATTCATGTATGAAGTAAAAAATAAGCTAGTATTATAGTAAAAATGAATCAACCTATTTTGCTGGGTTAAATAACAGTCCAATTTGCTGGGTAAAATTAACCCGAAATTTGTTCTGTCCTATATTTACCCAGCCCTTGTTTTTAAAAGTGTTCTTAACCTAAAAACAAATGATCATTTAAACAACTTCATGGTTTAAATAATAATTTTAACAGAGGAGTTTTAAAAAATTAAATAATGCTTTTATAAATTAATAAAATACAAAATAAGCTTCACATTTCTACTTTTAAATCCTCTAAAAAAATGGCAATTGTAATGCAAAGAAGCACAAACAAACATTCTGCCTAACATCTGCTTTTGTATTCCAGGAAGAAAGTCATACAGGTTTGGAACAGGTGAGTAATCTGATGACGGAATTTTCATCTTTTTTTCAGAGGAAGACTAGAAGGCTTTGAACTAAAATAAAACATGTGGGGCACTCATTTGCAACATGGTAAAGTACTTATATTGTGTAAAAAATATGTTATTTCTTGCTATTTACACGGTGCAAACAGTATCTATACTCATTTGTAAGAGGGGAGAATGCATAAAGGTGCTGTAACTGGTTGGTGACATTTATAATAAAAATTTGACATGAATTTCTAAAACTATAAATACTCAGTGTAATCTCTTAGAGAACTACAGATCATATTTACATTAATACAAACACACACTAAAAATGAATCCAAAATCAGCCCGTTCTGTCTAAATATGTGCTCATATGGTATGTTATATAGATTGTTTTAAGATCTACGATCGTATAGCAGACTAGCAGACTTTATGAATTAATTATAGACCCACATTGTACTCATTATAAGCCCATATTATACATTTAGCATTATAATGGCTTTCATGAACAAAGATGACTGTGGGATGATGTTTTTTTATTTCAACATATGGTGACTGTTCTCATGAGAAGCAAACTTCTTTTGGTTTGACTTCAATAAAAGCTGAAACACAAGTTTTTGTCTTTAATATTTAGATATGTTAAAGAAATCGAGACAGAAACCAGTTTTTTGGGTGACATAAAGAACAAAGTATACTATGTACACTAGTGACATCATGGTTCTAGTTTACTCAGGTTTGCCGGAACTAGTGCCACTACCCTGACCAACCTCTCAGGACGGTCTACCCACACAATATTTTCTCAATATAGGGGAAAGGTTTGAGGTTTTTCTAGCTTCATGATGAAAGCGCTTACTGCCTGATGAAATGTGCTGCCTGCTTTTTTAACACATTTATCAAACTGATATTACTTTATAACAGTTCTTTGTGTGTCTTACTCTGGTGCTCTTCGGTCACTTTTGAATTTTTAAAAATCACAGCTTCATCGGAATGGTACGAAATTTGGTGACTTTTATGGCATTTGGAATGTGAACACACAAAAAAATTGAGGGCTTGATTCGAGCAGGCTAAGTGGTCGTAAAAAAAAAAAAAAGTCACACTTGTGCTCTTCGGTCAAAAATGACCGACCATAGGAAATGAATGGGAAATTGACAAAAACACAAAAATTCAGCGAATCAATACAATACAATCTACAAATCTGCCACAATGCAGAAAAAATACACCGCAATGATGGGGTGAAACTCTAAAACATCAAGAGTGCAAAACCATCAAATCCACTCACACACACATGCGTGCACACACACTTATACACACACACAACTATGAACTGTTGTGACTGTAACACAGAAAATATGTAAAATAAAAGCAATAATTCAACTACAATGCCGTAAAAAAGTGGACAGCAAGGAAGGGGTTACACTCTAAAACATCAAGAGTGCAAAACAGGCACATCCACTCACGCACACATACATACACACACTCAGACACACACACATACACAATTACACACATTCAAATGAATTGGTATGGCTATAACCATATAGCCATAAAGAGTCAGAAAACTGAAATAAGAGGTTGAAATCAGATCAGACCCAGAAGGATTAAGCTCCGATAAAACATTCCTGTTCATTTTTGTTAAAAGTTTATAGAATTTTTATGTTTTGCAAAACAAAATGCTTTCTCCGTGTTAAGGTTTGACTGTAGTAATAATTCAAAAACTGGCGCTTTAAATCAACATTTCAGACCATACAAAAATCTAAACCTTTACAAAAAGTTCTCTTTGAAAATGTCTAAATATATATCCAAACCTACAACTTAATAAAAATAAGTATTTATGTCTAAAAACAATTAGAGAATTTATAGGCCTTTTATATAGAGCTATATGGGAATCTATGGGCTAAACCATATTATTGCAGATGTTTTTCTTATTTTACTCCTACCAGATGGCTCTAATCTGGCTTCAAAAAATTGAATTTTAAAGGCATTGTCTCTATTTTAACATGACTTACTGCCATAATTGAAAAGTAATAGAAAATATTTGAAGAAAAAAATGTATTATTTTCAATGGGAAAAATTGATAATTATTGCATAAATATTCATTAGTACCATGAAATTCTCTCAAAATACAAAAGAAAAATTATTATTAAACAAAAATATGTTACATTGATTTTACTGGGAGGAAAAAAAGTTAAATTTTAGGCGTCCGGTCACTTTTGACCGTGAAGAGCACAAGTGTGACTCCGAAATAAGGAGCACCAGAGGGTTAAATGGTTTTAAACAGAGGTTCCATTTTCAGAACTCTGAAACTAAACACATTGTTTCCATCTTCACTGCATTGTCTCTCCAGAATAATCAGGAACCATATCATTGGAATAACTTTAACAACCAATTTTGATTGTCAGCTGATGAATGATAAAAACCCTGAAGCCAATCAGAATCCACCCAACTTTGAAAACCTCCATCATTTAAAGTGACAGATGACATAAGCAGCAAGTGCGTATAATGCCTTGGTGTAGAAGCTAATATTTATCGTTAAAGTTATCTTTCTTGTTGTGAACACGTCTTTAAGCTCTGAGTGCCAACCCTGAGTTGTAGAGGTGAGGCTCCTATATCCTATGTGTCATCTAAAACAAACAATATATGGAAAATTTACATGCAAATAACCGTTGACTGGAACTAACCACATCCGCGTATCATTGTTAAAATACCGATTACTGTATTACTTGAGAAACATGGTAAGGTTGAATGTTATTTAAAATCCTCGTGGGTCAAACAGATTAATACATCTTCTAGATAAGATTCAAGAGGGATGTTTTCCACCCGAACATGAGGTCAAATGAACCCAAAAATAGATTAAATCTATATGGTGACTTGAGATCAAACAATCACTGGAAATTCTCTGATGATATCAGAGTTGAAGGCGGCAAATGTGGTCTGCCTGGGGTTTTTCTTTTTTGTTTTTGTCTTCTGTCCTTCATTTATTCTACAGTAACAACACTAAAATTTGCACATTTCAATTGCTGCGTAATTTGTTTTTATAAATTTACCACTTTGAATGAATGTAGTAAATCAAGAATTAAGTAGAAATGACAAATTATGACAAGCTAGATGCTGTTACCATGACAATATTTTAAATAATACAACGATATATCTAGATATTTAATAAATAAAACAAAAGGCATATGTTCGAACGATATGGATCTTGAATTTATGGTCTTGACTTACCATCATATGGATATCGCTGCATTTTGGCGAAACTGTGGTTACCACAGTTAATTGGTATAATGACAGAGACGCGGATTACTCACATAATGAGTTCATTCCCACGGACAATAAATTATTTTTCGCTGTCGTCTGCCGCTATCCACACTTTAAGACAAGTTGTAGGTCCTCACAGGAGATGAATAGTGAAAAATGTCGCCGAAGCATCGCATGCTGTTTGCCTGTTGGTCGAGTAGGTTCTGTTTCTTATGTTTCCGCTGCAGACAAGCTGAACTCTGAAAACAGTCAGAGAGAAACTGGTGAGGTTCATCAGACAAAAGAGAAACTATTGCTACACGCGCGCACGCGTCAGCCACTGTAGCGCGCTCGGTGTTTGTGTGCTTAGTCAAATGAGAAGCCAAATACTGTAGTTAACTTTTCACGCTTAAAGGCGTGCTGCTGTCACACTATATGTGTTAAGATAGACACTACATGTGTTAAGACTTTTTAGCTAAATGGAGCAGTAGGTTAACAATTATGAAACTTATAGGCTAACAGTTAAAAAACAAACATATGACCAATAAAAATAAATAAACTATTTTAGTGTTGGTTTATTGTGTTTTTACTTGTTTAGCTGTCATACAGGTGGCGCACAGAAAACATTAACAACTGTATAAAAACGGGCCTATCAGTGTATAAAATCTCGTCATGTAGCATGATTCAGATGGTAACGCTTGTGTGTGAAGTAACGCGCCCCAAGATCTGCGGTACACCACGGTTTTACCGTCATACTTTACAGAAAGATCCCTGCTAACAAGAACGTTCTCAGAATGTTATGTTATGAACAAACATTTGTTCAGAGACATTATTGATGTTAATGTTAATGGTACTGTTTTTTTTTATTTTGTACCTTCCTCTAACAGTTTCTAAATGTTACTACTTGCTACGTGATATCTCACGTACATCACGGAGACGCCTATTTGACATCTGCTGGAGGATGTATTTTTTAGAGTGTTCGCTCATCTGCAATACGTCTATACGATGTTTCCCTTTTAGATGTCAAATAGATGTCTTTAAGATGTTTATGATTTAGAATGTATGTAAAACTGACATCTTACAGATGTCTGTCAGATGTTTGTGATGCTTTCCAGATCAAGCGATCTTTAACAGACATCTTGCAGACATACGTGTGCTATCTGGGTAACATCTGCATGTTTCCTTAATGTTCGTATAACCAAGGAAAAAAAAAGTTTTTAAAACATTTAAACAATTGGATAATTTGAATGCTCATAGAACATTCAGAAACAATGTTTTAATAACTTAATGTAATGTTAGCAAAACGTTCTGAGAACATATTTGTTTGTTAGTAGGGCTAAAGACAGAGTGTGTGAAATGACACCTGTGAAAGCTAAATAGCCATTTTGACTTCCTTTTCTTCAGCTGCATTCATCTTATTCTCATGGCAGCAACACAACATGTACAGTAGTAGTTTACTGTAGGGCCCTCCTGCAAAAGGAAGAACCAAACCTCACCACTAGATGACGACAAACCTCAAGTTCCGCTGTTAATGACTCATAAAACCACCAAAATGCTAAAGAAAACAGCCTGTGTTGGTTTTAGTTGTCATCCCATCCTTGCTAAGCTGCTCTTCAGCTGGTTTTTCCAGGAATACTTAAATTGAAATGCCATTGTTCCCTCTGATTCCACTTTGCTTCTCAAATGTCTTTATGACAACAATAATTCAAATTATTTATTTGCATATGTTTAAAACATAAAATTATTAGCAACTTTTATAAGCTAATATGAAAGGCCAGAGTAACAGCACAAACAATATTTGTTCACACAGTTAATGAATAAGCATTATAGAGGTAAAACTGCTATCGCGTGGATTTTGATCGCACTGCTGATGATCATTTAGACAAGGCTGGGCAGTTTTTCATGTAGCCTATAGAACTGCGGCACACCTGTTGTTCACAGGTGAAGTTTATAAGAGAGAGGTGCGCCCGTCACATTGACGCAGCGCTCTTTCCACTGGCATTACATAACCTCGAGAATCCGAGGATTCAGTGAATCCGCATTCCATCCCAAAACTCAATACTGACAGCAGGCTTTGTTTATACACCCCCTACCTCTGAATACTCCAACACACATTCACCTAGCTGTGGGGACATACCAGATCTAAAATATATGGCAACATGCAAACCCAAATCCAAATCATACTGTAAAAGAAGACTTCAAAAGTTGGCTTTGTCAGATTTACTTATCTTACATTATCCAGCAATTCTGGCCCCAAAGTATAGGTAGATTAGACGCACACACAGAGACGTCCCATAATCCTTGTTTCTCTCTTAGGTATGCATGCTCTTTCTCCTTGTAATGTAATACTGATTCTTGGCTTGACTAGGTAATGGTAAGAGGCGTTTCTTTTTGTGATAGAAATTGCCTGACTCAGGTTTGTCTAATTTACGTCTGTGCTTGATGCATGTTATTCCATGTGCGTGTGCCTCAAGTTTGTGCTTCAATGGAAATTTTTGGATTATTTTTCGGTAAATGTTTGTGGTTACATGCACATTCTGATCTGTGTGTGTCTGTGCTTTTGTGTGCTTGTCAATGTGTGTTAATCAGCAGGAGCACAATGGGATTAGACAGAGAGCTTTTTGCCAAGCAGGAGAAAGAGAACTTTTTAACCCTGAGTAGTCAGCTGACTGTACAGAACAGGGTGTTACAAAGAATATGTTGTTATTTTTGACTGAAAGTAAAACTATTAAAAATCACTTCAATGAACTGAAATGAAGCTAAAATTAAATAAAATATTAGATGAAAAAAAAAAAAAAATGAAAATTAGAAATGTTGCCTTTACATTTTTTAACTAAAGTGAAGTAAAAACAAATTTAATCTTAGAAATATTTAATAATATAAAAAATTAAATATTTAATATGAATAATATTGACTAAAACTGATAATAAAAACTAAAAAACGAAACTTTTAACTTATAAAAAGTTTTAATAATAAAAAATATTAATACTAAAACAAAATATAAATAATACTAAAATAATATTAGACTAAAATATTTTAGTCTATTTCACAAAATATAATTTTTAATAAGTATTTTTGTTTCAGTATGTTTGTTTTTCCTCAGCGTTCTTAAAGCTAAATTTAGAATTGTGTAGAATTATTTTTCTTACCTTTCCTTTTCACTTTTCTGAAAAATTGTTTTTATTCTTGTTTTAAGCATAAACCCAAAGATTGTTTAGATTTGTGCATAATAATGAAAACTGAAATATATTAAATTAAAAATGTAAATATTCTATAAAAAAAGTCTAAACCTATACAAAACTGTGCTTGTCTTGTTTTAAGAGTTTAACTTTTTTTATTTATTTTTTACTGAAAATGACAAAAAGACAAAATTGATAAAAAATGAAGACCAAATTTCACAAACATGAATTTTTGAAGTAGAAAATATTGAAATAGCATTTTCTTGTAAAACATACTCCAGTAATCTTGCTGCTCAGAAATCTTTTTTGACAGCACAGCCTTTGTAAAAGCTGCTTTCAAAGTGTGGGAGATGTCACAGTGATGTTGTTTGATGAGACATCATGGGTGAGGTGTCAGTGTCATATTAGCAAAGTGTCAAAATAAAAGATCTGCTGTTTTAGATGACTGACTCTACCTGTTTGAGACCCACGTGGGGCTGGAAGTTATGCGCTCAGGAGAGAGCAGGGTAAGGCAAGCGAAACAGAGGAGAACAAGAGGGCGGGAGAGACGGGGAGGCTGGGCCGGCGAGAATGAATGAGAGGGAGGGGGGAGAACTTTGACACCAAGGGCCAAAGGACAGGTTTGCTAGACAGGAGAGGATTCAGAGAGAGAAAGACAGACTTTAGACTTCTGAACTAGTCAGTAACAACACGCCTGCCCCTCAGGCAGGGGAAAAAGAAAGAGGCGAAAGAAGAATGAGAGAGTTAATTATCTAGAAAGGGTGCATAGCTTCTCTGTGACTGTGGTGGGATTGTGTGTTTGGGAGCCCGAACTTTTGGATTCAGTCTGGATGGGAATTCCTGCTGTGCTTCTCAGATGGGGATTATTCCATGAACGGCTGGATCTCGTTACTGATAGCTGATGGCGATGACAGCCCTGTTCCGAATGAAGTGGGGACATAAACCTCAAGATGTCCAGACCAAACCTCAGACGCCAGTGCTCCATCTGCCCAGCGAGGATGATGATGACGACGACGACGAGACGTTGTCCAGCAGAGCTCCAATTCGCAGGAATTCACGGTTTTATCGTTCAATGAGAAAGAAAAAGTTGCCTTCATCTTCAGAACAACAAGAAAGTGAGAATTCTATAATTTATTTATATATACATTTATATTTTAACTCTAGAAAACCACATATTCTGTTAAAAAATCAATAAAAGTGAGAAAAGCACAACAAAATTACTACAAAAAACTAAAATATAAAACAAAAGCTAATTCAAAATAATAATAAATACTATAATAGTAAATAACATCTGTCATTTTACAATCAGTGAAGCTTTGCCCATTGTTTGGCTACTAACTCTTTAGGAAACACAATGTATGCTACTGAAACTGATATGTTTGCTGTATTAACGTTACCTCGCAAATGTAGTTGGTCTAAACAGAGTGAACTATTGCTCACTGTATGTTGTAAAACAGTTTACTATGGTTTGTATAGAGTAGCTCAACTGATTTAACCCTCTTCATTTTACTTGTATGACCTTTACTGTGCGGCACTCTTTACTGGCATCAATAAAGTTTGCTTGAAGAACCTTTAAGATCCACTGAACTTTCCATTCAAAGTTCTTTAGAGTGGAAAAATGTTCTTTAGATTATTGAAATGTTCTTCGTAGTAAGAAAACGTGATTCGAACCATTCACGGAAAGGTTCTTCAAGGAACTAAAAATAATTTTTCTATGGCATCACTGTGAAAACCCCCTTTATTTTTAAGAGCGAAGGTGAATCCACAACTAACATCAAAACTAAAGTACTGCTTCTTTAAGAAGTTAAGGCATATTTGCTGAGTTTGACACTTGTTGAACAGATTCTTTTTGATTTTGATGTCAATGATGAGTGACCGCAGCGATAGATCTGACTGTCAAACAAGTTTTGGTCCCAGTCTGAGCCAAAAAACATTTAGTGCATTTAAATGGCGTGTACACAATTTTGACTTGGCAAACCAGTACTAGTCGTAGAGATTTTCTGAGAGAGCAAATGAAAGCACATGATTTTGCCCCGCGGTAAATTGCAAAGCAGTCGAAACTCGAGAAACTGGTTTAATTGTTCACTGTTTGTGTTTAATTGTTCTGAGAATTACATTGGTGCGTGTTTTTATGAGCATGAGCATCTTTAAAGATGCATTACTGAGACCAAATCGACCATTGTGAAGAATTTGAATGTCAAAATAACATGATATCCTTAGTTGTGGCTCTGTTGTTGAGTTTAAGCTCTGTAGATG